>MU184044.1:103215-117702 GCA_016904865.1 Pissodes strobi | reverse complement strand
CACAGCCCAAAATGACCTCCCATTTCTGGTTCTGACAGTGTGCTATCTGGTCCTCCATTTCCCTCGTGGAAGGCAGTGTTGCCGAGTCCTGGGGGAGGTACACTGCAGCTAAGACTACAAATTTAGTTTTGCCGGCCAATACATTCCATCTTCACGGCCGTTAGGTCAGAAGTGGACAAGTGATATAAAGGCTGGGCTTTAATGTTCTGAGGTACATATTTCAGTCCTCGGTCTTTCTGTTGTGAATAAGCTAAAAATTCGCCCACTTAGTCTGGTTAGTCCAGTTACTCTGGATTTCACTACCCAGGATTCCTGGATCAAGGCCAGTGTATTCTGCGTTTCGTCTAGGTGGCGACAGAGAACTGCCGACACAGCCCGGCTATGATGCAGATTGCACTGGACTATGTTAACTGAACCCGCCATTGGGTTGTTTTTAGGGTTGGTTCGGCTGATGAACCCTTCCTTTTGCCAGCTCAGGGCTATTGGTTTCGATGTCCTCATCCAGAAGGGCATCCTCGTCCACTGGGGCGTGGCATCAGTCGTTCCCGACGGCTCAGCCCCTCCAGCTTCAGTCTCGATAGGCTCCTGAGCTGGTTTACTGATTTTGGGGTCCTCAACAGAGGGTGCCCCGTCTTCAGATTTGTCAGGCCGTACTCTAAGTATGAGGGAGGTGAAACCTCGGAGGTGGAAACCTCATCGATTTCGACCTTAGAGTGGCCATGTCCTCGTCTCCGCCACCGAAGGCGAGGAGGTGGCCTTTCGGCTCATTTTTGGCCTCGTGGTGGAAGAGACACCAGTTGCCGACGTTTAGCGCCGGGTTCTGTCCTGCCAGGCGACGAAGGATAATCTCCCTCTCCCCGTGGGCAGCGCCTGCCTCTAGGGAAATCCAGAGAAATACCTTCGTCAGCCTTGGCAGTCGATCCACGCGAACCACAGCAAGGGTCACGTTCTCCCAGGGCTTCAATTTGCTGATTGCTTCCGTGAGCCATGCCAGCGTATCGTCGTGGTGATTTCACGGGAGTGTATCCACTAGCGAAACGCTGGCGGCTTCGAACTGTTGGCAGAGGGTGACAGTAAAATTTTGTCCAGCTCCTCGGTCATCAAGTTTTTAATTAGGGGCTCCCTCTCTGACGGAATTTTTCCGTAGGGGTTGTCCTTGTCAATTATGGCAACCCTGAGGTGACTCACGGCTGCCTCTTTGTATTATGTTGGGATCACTCCACCAGGTCCAGCGTCCTGTTTGCGAGGTTTGGGCGTAGATTCTGAGGATGTTCTCGACCGGTTGCGATTTTTTGAAGGTGGCACATTTTGCGGGTGCACATCCTTCCGTGGTTGTGGTTTGACCTTGGGGTGTCCAGCCTCCTTTAAGAGAGGCGAGCTCCTAGAAGGCCCAGCTCTTGTGGTTAAAACACTTTTGGGTTCTTCTTAGAGAGATTTTGGTCTCTTTTAGAAGGTAGCACACCCGCAGTTTTCGCAGCCTCCTCACGTTGCCTCCGCCTTCTCTTCGCTTTGGCCCCGCATATTCGTTTCCCTCTACGGGAGTTTGGTTTGACCCAGCCCTCGAATGAGGGTGGGTCTTGGGCCAGCGATAGCTGCCCTTAAGGTTGTGGCGCGCGTTGCTGCTTTGCCACTGCTTCGGCTTTAGTTTTGTCTATAAGGGATATTAAAAACTTCATCGTGCTGACTCTCCACCCACCAAGGAGTCCCAGTCGGGGGAGCTGCATGGCAATATCCCATGCAGACACCAGGCTTGTCAGGAGGATATAGTCCAAGGCGAGGCAACGCAGTGAGAGGGTTGTGCAGCACCGGGACGCCGGCGCCAGACCAAAACTGCCACGGGTCCGCAGCCCCCTACGCGTCCCCTCTGCCTCTAACGACACACCCTGTCGTCCCTTTGACAGGACGACACAGCCGATTGATCGCGAGTGGGTTAGTTCTCGACCGCCCGTGTCTAGCCGAACTCCGGACCGAAAAGGTGTGTTGCGGCCTGCTCAAC
Source organism: Pissodes strobi (assembly GCA_016904865.1). Lineage (NCBI taxonomy): Eukaryota > Metazoa > Arthropoda > Insecta > Coleoptera > Curculionidae > Pissodes > Pissodes strobi. Next base: position 115,706 of record MU184044.1, on the reverse strand, counting down.
CTCCAGGATTCCTTCATGCGACGATACGGGTCGCCACGCAAGGCACAAACACGTGGGAGCCGGTCCGCGGGAGTGCTTTCGCCATAGCCCAAGCCAGGGTTTTATTCCCGGTGGGTCAGTTTATGACACTCCAGGTCATAGCACCGAAGCACTATGATCCTCCCCTATCCGCCACCTGGGGACGCGGATTCTCAAACCTGCGTTGTCACATCTCTGATTCCGACGATTCCGAGTTCAAGTGTAAATATATATTTTTGAGATGTCTTTTATCCACATCTCCTTTGTCTTACAGAAACTCGGAACAAAATTACCTGTTAATGCTAGGCTCTAGTAATCGAGTTAATATTTTTTTTTGCGCGGAGTAGATATCTTAAAATAGATAGGTAGCTTAAGGAAAATCGCCTGCACTTTCATAATTCCTAGCTGATATTGAAGCCTCATGCTCTACAACCCAATATGAAGATGATAAAGTTAATTCAAAACTTGAAGTGCACGAGCTTTTTACTGTTTTAATTGCATTTACCAACCATTTTCATTTTTAGATTTCTCGATTTTGAAATCTGGGCAGCTTTGTTCCTCGAAACGTCGAGCATTTTCCAGTTCTTTTAGGATTTCAGCTTAATTAGGGTCACTAAATTAGCACTCCTGCAATTTAATTTAATAAAAATCAGTCCTGAGAAAACCACTAGTACTCAGTAGAGAAACAATTTCCTTTGCTCCAGATACGAAATATCTACGAATAATCTTCATCAAAAGATGGCTATAGTGAGACACATGACAGCATATGGAGTAGTGACTTGGTGGACAAAAACTAGGCAAGTGGGAGCTATTATTCTATTGAGCAGCTTACAAAGACTAACGTGCCTATGTGCCACAGGATCCATGAATTCAGCTCTAAAAATCTTATTTGAGCTACCACCAATATACATATACATGCAAAGATAAGCACAAATAAGCAGAAGACATGGCGTCGACAACAAGATCAATGCAAACCATATGCACGTCATGATAAAAGTTTCAAAATAATTTCAAGGTGGAAATATCAGGACGAAACAAATGGAATAGACATACCAGTAAGGCAGAATTCATATGGTATACTGCCGGCTCAAAGAACCTGAGTCAGTATATATGAACCAAAGACGGGAACAAGACTTTTTATATCCATGGGAAATCTAGCCACGATGTTTTAGGCAGAAGTAATTGCCATAGAACACTTGCGATATGGAAATCGAGAAGAGACCTTAAGGCTGCAGCCAGGCAGCACTAAAGGTAATTAAGGCCAACAGAGTGACATCGAAACTGGTAGAGAGTTGTTGCAAGTCTCGGAGCAAGCTAGGTAGTGAAAATAAAGCGATTCTGGCTTGAGTTCAGGGGCACAACGGCCACACAGGCTGAAAAGACATTCCTGATGGAACTGGTAGATATAACCCTATGCAGGCTCTGCCAAGAAGACGAAGAAACTGCATGCCACGTTTTATACCGCTATGAGGGAATCGTGAGGAGCTCATTGAAACATATGGAGGAGACCGATGCGGAAGGTAAATACTACATTATCATACAAAGCTAGATAATGAACTCTAAAGACAGAGAAAGCCACAGTTGATCTTACAGGACGCACTGACAGACAGGCCAATTTAGCAATTTCCAAATACCAAAATTGGAACAATCCTAACTACCTTCCAATTTATACCTTTTGGAACACATGGTAACCAAATTTCTTGTTGCGGTTGAGCACAAGTGACCTCTTGTGTAATTAACAATTTTGTTTTCATTCAAAACGTTCTACGGTTGTTTTCCCACTTGGACGTAAGCAGAAAGTTTTAAGGTTTTAGAATCATAACTTTCTCGTCGACTGAAGTGAACAATTGCTATCTCAAATAAGACACTTCAATTTCCTACAAGAAACACTAGATCAGCCGTAACATTTCCTCAACCATTTCATAGGGCGAACAACTTTATTTCAAGGCCTACAAAATTGACCAGCTTAATCAAAATATTGTTTTTTTGATAGTAGTTATTTCTTTTTTAATATACAGCCAACTCATTTCTGTACACTTCTATTCTGATGATTGGTAACAAAATTGTGAGTTTATCTTTTATTGTTGTTTTTATTTTATCTTATAAGCATTGTATTTACTACCCTTAATTTGAGAAAATGGTAATTGTGTTCACTATACCGGGTGTTAACGAAATCGTTTAACAACGCACCATTCAAATGCTTTTTTAAGAAGAAATTTTAAATTTTGGTTCAATATATGGTTTATGAAAACTCAGATTTTCCACTAAAAAACAAATGAGTATCACTTCCGGTTTGACCGGAAGTGAGCATGAGGCAAGAATTTCAAATACAACTCTGCAAATGTTTTTACATATTTGACTAGAGCTTGAAATTCCCTTTTCAGCGATATATCACAAGTTGTAGTTTTTGTTTTAAAATGGCGGCGTAGAGGTCATTTATTCCAAATTCATTATGGCGGCATTTTGACATCGCCAATTGATTTTTTGTCAAAATGTCCGTTGATATAGGAGACAAGATAGGTTTTCTTGCAGGTTTTTCTCACTGTTCGAAATTCTAAATAACTGTTATCTATAAAATTGAAGCATTTTTAATTTTTCTTTAAAATGTCAAAATTTATGTAAATTTTTCTCGAAATTTTGAATAGAACCCTATACATATTTTTAAACACTTAGATAGAGCTCGAAATTCCCTTTTGAACGATGTGTCACAAGTGGCCCTTCTTTTTAAAGTTGGGGTTGTAGGGGGCATAATTCAATATGGCGTCGCGCCGCCATATTGAATTATGCCCTCTACAACACCATCTTTAAAAAGAATGGCCAGTTGTGATACATCTTTCAAAAGGGAATTTCGAGCTCTATCCAAATGTGTTAAAATATGTACAGGGTTCTATTCAAAATTTCGAGAAAAATGGACATAAATTTTGACGTTTTAAGGAAAAACTAAAAATGCTTCAGTTATATAACAAAAACAAAAACCAAAACCTATCTTGTCTCCTATATCAACGGACATTTATTATATAGTAGGCTTGTAGCTGATAGGTTCATGTTTTTACGACTCGTCGTTGAGATTGATTTTTGTAGTGAATTGCGTAAAGTAAAATTTCCAGATTAACTGTGTAGTTGTTGGTGATCGTGTCGGGCGAGTCTGGCTTATGCGGGAGTAACTGCTGATCTATGATTAGTCAAAGAAACACTGAAGTGTTTTGGATCATTAAGTATCGTCGACATGATAATGTAAATATCAAGGTGTTTTTGTTGGTTCATTCCAGTGCAGACCTAATATAGGTATAGGCACGGGCGGAAATCGACAATGTCGGATGATTGTAGGAAATGTAAAGTAAAGATCAAAAGGGGTGAACCATCACAACGATGTTCTGGGTTATGTGATGGCCTGTATCATCTGCAGTGTGTGGGTATTGCCCTTGAAAATTGTGATTTAGTCAGTAAAGCTCGTTCAGTGAAGGGTCTAAAATGGTTTTGTGAGATATGTGAAGGGCAAGTAAACACTGTACTAAGCTTGAGCACTGAACTTGAGCAGTTTCAGGAAATGGTAAGGCAGCAATTAGAGGAATGTAAAAGTACACTAAGTGTCAAAAATGAGTCTAATTCGAATGAAATCCAGTATAATCCAAGTAAAAGGAGTTATGCAGAAGCTACAGGCGAGTTTTTTATAATAAGACCTAAAAGAAATCAGGATTCGTCCAAAACTAAGGAAGCGATAAAAAAAGGCTGTTAATCCCTCGGAATTGAAAATAGGTATAACTCAGTTTAAAGATGTTAAAGATGGCGGAGTACTAATTAAATGTAAAACCAAAGAAGAGCTTGAAAAAGTGAGAACCTCAGTGGACAAAAAACTTAAAACCAGATATCAAATTAATATTCCTGAACAAAAGAACCCTCGAATAAAAATTGTTGATATGGAAGACGATTTATCAAAGGAGGAACTTGAAGCGATAATTCCTAATCAGAATCCTTTTTTACAACACAGTAGGAGCCTATTTAATGTTATAATAGCTAAAAAAATGAAAACTAAATATATGTGTATTGTAGAGTGTGATCCAGAAAGCCATGAACTGATTATGTCGAGTAATGAGCAACGCATATTCGGAAACTATTCCTACTGTAGGGTATTTGATCACTTTTCTATGCTAAGGTGTTACAAATGTGGAGAATATGATCATAAGGCTAATGATTGTAAGAATGGAGACAGATGTTTGGCCTGCATGAATCAGGGACATGAATCCGAGCAATGAAATGAAAAAAAGAATTGCTGCATTAACTGTATAAAGTCGAATACAAACTACAGTACAAATTATAAAACGGTTCACTCTATATTTGACTATAACTGTCCTATCTACTTAAAGAAAGTACAACAGCAAAAAAGAAGACTAAAAACTCTGTTGTAGCAATCACAGAAGTTAGAGCAAAATGGAAGAGTTGTTATTTTCCATCAAAATGTGCAGTGCCTAAAAAATAAAATTGATCAGTACAATGTGCTGCTTGAAGATAAAGACTATGACATTGTTTGTTTCACTGAGCATTGGCTGACTGGAAATGAGTATAAAGTTCTGAAACTTGACAATTATATGTGTGGTAGTGCTTTTACAAGAAATGTACACAAATGTGGGGGTGAGCCATATACTACAACAAGAAATGGTGTGGTTTTGTTGAAGAGATAAAGTGCGCTTCGAAATATGCTAAAGAGCTTAGTTTTGAGATATGTGCAATCAATATTCATCTAGGTCAGGTAAATATAAAGGTATTCTGCGTATACAGGTCACCGCAATCAAATATTGATGATTTTTTCTCACAATTGGAGCCGCTACTATTTGATGCCTCTATAAGTTCGAAGTCGGGAATTGTGATTTGCGGTGACATTAATGTTGATTGGCTGTCTATGAGTGGTGCGAGAGCTAGGTTGGAAGACGATTTTACTTCATATGGCATTGTTAATTTAATTAAAGAACCAACTAGAATTACCGCGGAAACTGGCTCTTGCATTGATTATATGTGCACTGACTTTGACTTAGAAGGAGTTGAATGTAATGTTGTTCATAATGGACTTTCGGATCATTCAGCACAGACTTTAAGCGTATTAACAGATTTAGTTAATAACAATGATGATCAATGTATAAGATTCTATAATAAGAATAATTTCAAGGTACTGTGTGTTATTTATAGTCTGAAGATTGGCTTACAGTATACGAGCGGAATAATGTAGACACTGCCTTTGAGAGTTTTATAAACGTAATTAAATATTATATGAATTTGTCATTTTCACTAAAAAAACTCAACAGCAGAAAAAATAATGCTAAACCATGGTTGACGCTCGGTATTAAAAATTCCTCAAGAACCTTAAAAGAATTATTTAGAAAAAAAAATGAGTCGAATAACCAGATAGATAAAGTTTTATATAACTGCTATAAGAAAATTTATAACAAAACCATTGGATTAGCAAAAAAAATGTATTATGATAATTTGTATATGAATTCTGATAACAAAAGTAAAATTGTATGGAAAATTATTAATATGAACATTAATAACAAAAAAACATCAAAGCAGGAAATAGTTAGTTTGGAGACCGAGTTGGGGGTTATAACGGGTAATCGAGATATTTTATTGATTATTTTATTGATCTGTCAAATAAAATCACATTGCCTCCCGCAAATAATGAACCAAATGAGTTTAAAATAAAAACAAATGACTCAACATTGTTCTTGGATGCAGCTTCAGAGATCGAAGTATCAAGAGTCATTGAAGCCCTTAAAAATTCTTCATCTAATGGAATTGATGGCATAACTTCTAGGGTAATCAAAGAAGGCATTACATTTTTTATGGCACCGATCGCATATTTAGTTAATTTATCTCTTTCTGAATCCAATTTTCCCAATACACTTAAGATTGCAAAAGTACTACCTGTGCATAAAAAAGGGGATACTAAAGATGTATCTAATTACAGACCAGTGTCAATATTACCTACTCTTGCTAAAATAGTGGAAATAGTAGTTTATAATAAAATGATGCGTTTTATAGATGGAAATAAAATACTGAGCAATTTCCAACACGGTTTTCTGAGGGGCAGATCGATCCAATCGAGTGTAATGCAATTTTTTAATTGTTTATATAAGCACTTAGATAATAAGGATAAATGTATTGGGGTGTTCATGGATTTAAGCAAGGCATTTGATTTGGTGGATCATGCACTTCTGTTGTCTAAATTGTATGATTATGGATTTAGAGGTAAGGTACATGATTGGTTGACGTCCTACCTGCAGGATAGGTGTCAGTTAGTAGAGATAAATAATAGCCGTTCAAGTGCCTTATTAATTGAATGTGGTGTACCACATGGTTCCGTTTTGGGGTCCTTTGTTTCTGTTATTTGTGAATGACCTACCGGATAATGTTGGAGACGGCCAGCTTACTATGTTTGCGGACGATACCAGTTACCTGTGTTTTGATAGTAGTATTTCTGTAGTGCAGGTGCGTACGCAGATTATGGTGGATAAATTTGTCCGGTGGTTTAATCATAATCGAATGCGTGTTAACCAAGATAAAACAGTATTTATAAATTTTACCACGCGGACTCGTATTAGTAACAGTTAACAGTTCATTATTACTTAGAATGAATTCGCAGTCCTTGCAGCAGGTGCAAACTACTAAATTTTTGGGTGTATATTTGAAAAGCGGTTTACGCTGGGAAACGCATATAAATGATTTATGTTGCAAATTGTCTTCTGTAGCTTTTGCTATATATAGATTAAAACAAATTTGTAGCAAAAATATACTTATTTCTTATTACTATGCTCACTTTTACAGTCGCGTTAAATATGGTATTTTATTCTGGGGTTCTTCATCCCATTGTTTGCGACTGCTGTGACTACAGAAGAGGATTATAAGAACAATAGAGGGTGTTAAAGCTCGTGCTCATTGTAAACCACTATTCAGAAAACTAGGACTGCTAACAGTATCGTGTGTGTTTATTTTGAAAATTGTGTTTTTTGTAAAAACCAATATAGGTAACTTGGATAGAAATAATTTTGTTGATAACTACAATGCAAGGGGCTAAAATGGTCTGCGCATACCTGCTTTATTTGAGAGCAGTCCTAGTTACATTGGAATAAAGTTGTATAATAAGGTGCCCAGTTATTTAAAGGACATTAATCATTTTTGTAAATTCAAAAAGGAAGTTGTTAACTATTTAAATCTAAAATGCTTCTATTCTATAGAAGATTTTTTGAGTAGTTGAATTGTACTACATTTGAACTATGGACCTTATGTATTTAAGCTAAAAAAGATTTATTGACGTAATCTATACCAAATTGTACTTTGTGCCTGGTCTTAAGATTGACTAAATATTATTGTTATTTTTATTGTTATTATTTTGACAAAAGCTCCAATGGTGATGTTAAAATGCCGCCTTATTGAATTTGGGATAAATGCCATCTACGCCGCCATTTTGAAAAAAATGGCAACTTGTGATACATCGTTAAAAAGGCAATTTCAAGCTCTATTTAAATATGTAAAAATATATGCAGGGTTGTATTTGAAATTCTTGCCTCATGCTCACTTCCGGTCAAACCGGAAGATTTATTTGTTTTTTAGTGACAAATCTGAGTTTTCATAAACCATATCTTCAACCAAAAGTTCAAATTCCACCTTAAAAAAACATTGTTAAAACATTGTTAAACGATTTCGTTGACACCCGGTATATTATGCTATTTTGTTACAATTGCAATGTTTATTATTTAAAAGTAAAGAAATAACGAATATATTATAATAGCATTTTCGCTCCCGCATCACAATCTTTCTGATAGTCACTGTAGAAGGCATTTTATTCGCTTATGTTTTATTACAGATGTTGCTCAATATAAAAAGTATAATTTACGATAACGCCACATTCCCACGTCCCGGAAGATGCCCACAGTATCCGGCCAGACGGCTATACCGGCGTTTATACTCGCAGGTTTCTCCAGGAAGTAGAGTCGCTCGAGACGGTGCCCAACGGGCATTCGTTTAAGTGCAGTCTAGGCCACAAGTCTAGGCGACGACGATATTATTAACTAAATAAAGAAAAAGTATATATTATTTTGTTATAATACCGCTATAATAGATAAAATTATTAAAATTAACCGAAACATCAAACAAATTAATAAATACTAATGCAGATTATTTAGTATTGAATTTCGTCATGTACAGGGTGTCCTGATTTCGTTGTTATTGTAAGTCGGTTATTAGTGCATGGAGGTTTGTAGGCCCTGATGCTACTTTTTTGTGAAGCAAAAGATGGCGTAAACAGAAATTTCGTAGCCCCCTTTTTCGCACTTTTCAGGCCCAGTTACCATATAACTTATTGAAACGGTGAAAACTGGCTCTTATAGAAAAGTGCGCTTAGACCTTTTTTTCTTTACATATGATCCAAAGTTATGTTTTTTCAATAAAACACCGTGTATATCTTTTCATCATCGAATTTCACTCTTTGAGAGCTTTTCAAACAATATGTATTATATAATATTTACCCTTATCATAAGCACATAGAACCCCTTTAAACGATTACCGATTTAAATGCATCTAATGAAACATACTTAATTTCAAAAAATAATGTGTCTTTAGGAGTAAATATTATGCAAGAAATTGACAAATTATATCCAGAGCAACCCTGAGCTGCATGCAGATTTTTACACAAGGGCTCAAAAAATCCTCTTTTGTGAAATTAAAAAATGGTATAAATTTGATGACGAGTTACTTTAGTTTATATGTTTTTAATCCGCAAAATGCAGTTTCTTCTGCCTTTAGAGACTCACCCAACATTATATTCTATTTTAAAATTTCCAGAAAAATTATTATATATTACAATTAATAGACCACCAGTGGCGCAGTTTATCCAACCAACATTGGAAATCATTTAAATTTAGATAATACAGATTTATTATGGACATAGTTATTACTTTTTAAAAAGGCACTAGGTGAAAACTAGCATGACCAACTGGCAAATTATGTAATGGCACTTCTCTCAATTCCCCATTCCAAGGCGGGATGTGAGCGAAAATGTTCACACTAAATTATATAACAAAATGGCCACAGATATAGTCAGAGGGATGTTGTTAACTTCTCAAGCATCAAAAGAATCAGGAATTTGTTTTAATTTTGAACTTACTAAAACAATGAGGTTAAATTTAGGTACAAAACAGCCACAGACTCACAGACACATCAAAACCTGAATATGAGTATGATGGCATTGTGTGTCTTTCCAATATTGACAATTTTAATAAGTTTTCTATTATAACTATTATGCTCTTTTTTGTTAGCTACCTAGAAAATAGGTAATTTGTTTTATCATTTGTTACGTTTATGTTTTTTTTTTTAGTTTGTAATATATTTTATATTATTTTTTATATTATTGTAATCTATGCGTATGTTTTTTATTCTTGTCGTAATATAATATAGGTAGGTATAGTATACCTATTTCCACTACTATAATATCACATCAAAACTATCTGGAAACTAAAATCGTTTTTTACCACTTTTGTACTATAATTTTTATCTAATGTACTATAATTTTGTGCTGTTTTGTACTATAACCGCTAATCTTCGGTTGGCAATACTCGTTAGAAGCTGAATACCAGATATGTGTGATATTTGTTTGAATTTTTCTAATGATTATTGATTTTTAATTTTAATTAAGTACATATGATAGGCATATCTTGAATTCACTTATTGCTGTTTGTATTACACTGACTATTAATTTCAAGTTACTCATATTTGTATTAATGAATATATTCTTTATGAAATATGTATGCATTTCGATTAACATGCCTTGTCTATTATTGTCTACGGTAGATTATTTGAATTTTTGAATACTGTTTCGATCCACTGCAATTTTCTTAAATCAGCGACTTTGATCATCTGTCCCTTTAAGTGAGGATTTTTAAAATTTTATTATGTATTTGTGTGAATATTTATCTAAAACTATTTGTGAATATTGCATAAACATCCTTTTAAAAATTAGTCATACGAATACATAATAGAATTAAAAGATCTTCATCAGAATGGATAAAATATAACAATAAAGTAATCAAAGAAACACTCAATCCCGCTTTTGGCGGCCCAAGCTACTCGCGCCACCTGCTTTCGCCTTCTTCCTTTCCTCGTCTATTACTTCGTACCTTTTTTATCATTTAGTTGAGCATCTCTCCCCTTGTCTCCGTTAATAAGACTCAATTCATTTTAAGTTCACTAAAACCATACTGTATAACTTCTGTCATTCCATATAGCGTGTATCATAAAGCTGTATGAGTTTGAGTAATTAATTTATTAGAAAAAGCTTTAGTTTTCCCATTTCCTAGCCAGTTTAACATTTGATTTAAAAACAGAAACTTTTTATTAGAAAGGAAATTTCCCGCCGTTAGGGGCTCTTGATATGTAGGTACGTCATTTAAACGTTTCCTTTTAAGGGGACTTTTTACATTTACGATTTTCCACCACCAAATTATTATATTTATAGTCAGCAGTGTCTTTCGACTTATTGATTTTTGACCGGAATTGAATTAACGCTTGTACTACGAAAGGGTAAAAATTTTCAGAGCCAAAGGAACATTTTGTATTTCCATATTAGTAGGAAACAGAGCTTTTAAGCTAAGAGAATAACTAACTTTTAACATTTTATCGTGGTCTAATTGATGAAATGTTTTAAGAGATTGAAAAGCAGCCGCTTTTTCAACACCATCACTCTCAAAATCGGGATAATATAATGTTTAGTCTGGCATTGAATTCAGCCAGTTATTTCTTATACATTTAAACAAATGTACGGTATCAAATAAATAAAAAAAGACGACGGTGTTTTATCTGTAGCACAGTATAGCTCTCTATACTGTGACTGTCTCTGTAGGGTAAGGATAAACAATAATTATTAAACTTTTCTTTTCAGGAAAATGGCTCGTAGCTTTTCTGTTTACAGCACTATTATCACTAATAATGCAAAATACTTTGTAACCAATTTCCTCAGTTCCTCTAACTTAGTTATAGCTGCCTTAATTAATGAAAAACAAGAAGGTGGTCAATATTGGAGGTAGGACTAATATGCACAACTTCTTTTACTCTCGGCATATTGCTGGATATCATAAATACATAAGCAGAATTTGCTAAACAAGCATTATTATAAACAGTCCCATCAATATTTTCTGCTTTATAATCAAGAAATGGTTTAATGTGGATTTCGTCCATTAATAATATTACATATTTTTCATGGCCTGACAATAAATTAAAAATGTTTTTCGCCTAGCCAAATGACATATTTTTTTCTTCCAATTTAGTGTCAGTCAGCAAAGAACCGCAAATAGATTATACCGTATCTGAATGAGGTAATATAAGTACACCAAAATGTCCCAAGTATTTGTAAGACTGCGGATTTATTGTTTGAAGGATGGAGGCTAAAATCATAGTATTATTTGTATTGTAGTATAACGTACCCGGGTCGATTCAACATAGTTGAATCAGATAAGTAAAATTGTGGTTTGCCTTTATTTTGCCAATGATCGTCAAATTAGATAAAAAAGAAATGGATTAAAAAGAGGACCAATACCTACGTTGTGTTATTATTATATCTTGCACAATTTTGCTCACTCATTATGCGCTTCAACGGAACACATTTAGGGAAACCTGAGGGAAAGGTGCGTCATGTAAATGAAACCACAGATTCCTAATACGCCTAATTTATTAAAGAAAAACGTGCCGGACTCAGCCTGGAATTCACGAGGGGAAAGAGTACGGCAGAGAAACCCTCGATCTAAATTCCTAAACCGAATTATGCTGTATAATCTATTAGTATTTTAATTAATTAAATTACTGTCTCCCGTACCACAATTCGCAGTTCCACACTTGCAACAATACATTTAAAAGTGAAGAGGTTTTTGTTAGTTAACCAGACGCCGCTGGTAGGTACTGAGGTCCTGGATTACGGAGGCTACCCAGCTATTTAGTTGCAAATATGGGACAATACCATAGTATAGATTTCAACTTTTCTCTAGAATGATCATTATATTTATAACTAGGATATTCTCCCGTCAGGGTAGGAAATGGTTAGTATAGATTCATCAAGGCCCTTGTGTACTCTCTCACTCATTCTAATATTAAAACCCTAGCACGAAAAGACAGCAAATAATACATTTTATGTTTTCACTTAAAGCAGTGTTGATCACAGCATAATACGACTTCATTAAATATATACACAGGTTATGCCATCAAATATGAATTATCCATGAAAATAGAAGAAATATTTATGCAAATTATGTTTATAACAATATCCAAATATACACACATGTTATGCCATCCAATATGAATTATCCACGAAGATAAAGAAATATCTCTGCAAATTATGTTTATAACAATATGCAAATATATACACATGTTATGCCATCAAATATGAATTATCCATGAAGATAAAGAAATATTTATGCAAATAATGTTAATAACAATAT
>MU184044.1:83767-96256 GCA_016904865.1 Pissodes strobi | reverse complement strand
TGGAGTGTTTCAACCAGTCGATGTTATGTACGTTGAAGTCTCCTACTATGACATTTTCTGCCGTTGGACAGTTGATCTGCAGAAAATCGATTTGAATGCCAAGATTTGAGAAAAGCCGTTTTTATTGGTGTTCGCTAGGTGGTCTATACAAGCAACAAATGAATTTGGTCGCTCGATCTGTGCTTAATTTGAACCACGTGACATCGAAGTCTTTAGGTTCGTATGCTTCTTCCCGTTGACAACATAAATCGTCTTGTATAAAAACAGCTAATCCAGAGTTATGTTGAAATCGGGAGTAAAAATCATATCCGGGTATATTCAAGTGAATATACTGTGTAGTGCTTGATTTTACCTTTGTTTCTGATAAAGCTAAAATATGAGGCTTATTTGATGTTAGGTGCGGGTGAACCGAGTTAATATTTGTGTTGCCAGCCTCCACCCGGAGATCCGAATGGGAGGCTATTTTACCTCCAGAGTATTTTGTTTTGGGGTTAGGCGCCATCATGCAATATTTTTTCTTTTCTTTTCCCTTTCACCCAAACTAACACTAATCTAATAAATAATTGTTTGTATCCAAAATAAACAGCCTTAATAAAAAATAGGCTGTATAATGTCGTAGTTTGATGAATATTTAAAACTTCCTCAAATAAATATTTCATTAGTTGCTTTTTTACAAACTTCAGGTGCACTAAACGTATTATCAGTTGAAACACTAGGGTCTTCGGACACCGGTCTGTTTTCAACTTGTGTTCCCGATTCCACACGACGCGACGCGACGCGACGTTGGCCCAATATATTGGCGCGAAATAAATTATTCTTTTGTTTTTTCATCTCAGAATTTTTTGCATTTTGTGCAACCACATATCTGTGCAACCTAGTTTCCAAATAATCCAAACTAACCCAAACTAACCTAATAAATAATAAAAGACTCCCGTAACCAAATCTGCAAAAACGACTAAAGATAATTTCCCAAATATATTAATCTTTCGTATTTCGCGCCAATACATTCGGCCAACATCGTATCAGGTTCGATTGGAATCGGGAACACAAGTTGTTTACAGACCGCTCTCCGAAGATGCTTCGTTTGAATATTTGAAACTCCCAAGAATCTGCAAGCACGAAATTCTTTCGACATTAGGTACCATTTTTATTGGTTTTTCGAGATATACACTCGCCATCTCAGCCGCTATACTATCTCATACTACTTTCCCCCACTGTTTTCACAAGAACAAGCTTCCGGAAGTCGAATATTTATATTTTTATATCAAAGTAAGTTTTTTTTATTCAAGACCCTTCCAACAATACATTGTGAACCCTTGTATAAATTTAGCCTAATTTATGTCATTCGCATAGGATCATAATGCAACTGAATTAAAATAAAAGATTATTAATGAACATTCCTTAATAACAAGGTATTATGTTATACTAATTTGTGGACGTTATTATTCCAGACAAATTAATTGTCCAAATTAATTATTCTCCAGAAGCTACACTTTATTTTTTCATTTTAATGGTTTGTTTGTAGAGCTTAAAATAAACCAGTGGTGGGTATATAATGTTAAGGAAAGACGCACCAATTACAAAGAAAATTATTTTTGTTATAGTGCTTACCCTTAGAATAAGAAGGTCGAGGGGTGCTGAGGGTCAGTTTTTTCCGGTTATGTTAAAATAAAATGTCCAAATTAAAACATATTTGCATTAAGAAAATTGACTTCATATGTACAACACGAGAACAAGTGAGTCAGTTATTATCAGTCAGCACAACAAATAAAAAATGCAGAAAAAAGAATAAAATGTCACAAAATAAAAATGTTTAAATGAAAAATTACGCGAAAAATCTAAACAAAATCAATAGTACCAACTACCAACAAGTCACCAACAAAAAAAGTTGAAATGAAGCATCATTTAACAGTATATAAATAAGGTCTAGTTAAAGAAAAATACTAAAAGATTAAACCAAAAATTTCTCAAAGCGTCTAGCCTTTATTAGGTTGGGTTAGGAGGTAGATGTCATTTTCAGAAGTCCACCAAATTAAGATGTAATAGCAATGCTAAAAGGCTGAAAAGAATCTAAGATGTGACAAAAAGTAGAAACTTATATAAGAGTGAAACAACTTAGGACACTATTACATAAATAAAAAAAGGGAAATAAACAACATTTAACAAGGTGAAAAGATGTTTGATTAATACATAAAACGAGGAAATTAATGGAAAAGATATTGAAAAATTAATAATTATTATATAATTAATATAATATTGTCAATCAAATTCGTTTATTAATGTCAATACCTAAAACTAACGTTTGCATATGTGAAACAAAGAAAAAATAGTACAATGAAACGTACAAAATATAGAATACACCAGATTTGAGACACACTTATGTTTCTTTTCCTACTTTATGAGTAAGGAACCCCAAGGCTGCTTCCAAAAATTCCAATATGGTATCTGATATAAATATTTCATGGTCGCAACTTTGAGTTTTACGGAATTTAACTGTCTAATTTCTCTTGGTAATTTGTTGTAGAATTTTGCCTATAGATGTATTTTGGACCATTCTGATAACTTCCCGGTCTATCCAGCAGCACATAGTTAATCTTCCCTTCCACGAATAGTTATTTTTTAGATTGCCATGTTTGTAGTATATTGATTTAAGCAGCAAACAATTTCTGTCGAACCAATTCCGTGTCCCCAACTTATTGTTGACGATCTTTTCAAAGTTTTTGCGCGAAATAAACATGCGCTCTACAATACCGTTAGACGAAAGGTTTTTAATGAATATTAAAAAGAGTGCGGAACCCAGTACAGACCTCTTACCCAGGATAACATTCCATTCTTATCGGGCTCCGGCTTAGCAGGTATGATTGCAGAAGCGTTAGAATGCTTTGTTGGCTCAAGCCTTAATTGGGAGCACGAGATACAGCACTGGAAGACTCACAGTTCTCTAAAGCCTCCACCAACCAGGTTCAGCAAACCTGATACCGTTTCCAGACCCCGACGAAATCCGTACTAAGACGCAACAGATGGTTTGCCTTCAGACATTCAGCTATTTTCATAGACGTACACTTCCACTAATCTTTGAAAATACTGGGAGGAGATAGGCCTGTAGCCCCATCAAGTTACTCAGATTTTTCTTCTTAACGATAGGAACACCTCTCGCAAGCTTCCATTCCTCCGGATGTACGTACTCCCTTAAGCATTGATTTATCATGCCTGTCAGCGGCATCACAAGCAACTCTCTCGCAGATTTTATTACCTTTGTGTTTAAACCCTGATGCTCTCGTTTTTGAGTTCATTATGACCTCGTTCTCCGAAATTAAACGATACCCTCAGGAACGTCATCGATATCAGTGTCTGTCTGACCATTACCCTCCAAGGGCCTTTGCCCAATACCAATAAATTAGTCATTGACCTCCTTACCATTTGTTGGGGAAACACCCCAACACGTGTAGAAACTATCGTTTTTCACCATATAATTTGGTGATAACACCCTGTATGTATGTAGAATAAAAGAGCCGCAATTAAACACAAAATAGATTTATTTCACCCCGGGTACAACCCAATTTGTGCATTTAAATTAGCATATGCCAGTTCTTCAAAACCCCTTAGTCCAACCCTAGACGGACGATCCCTTAATTCGATCCTGTACACCGGCACTGTCTATATAATAGATTACAATAGAGCCAACTTTCACTCGGAAAGGAAATCGTTCTTAATCGTTTTCAATCCAATATATTTTTGTCTCAAATCAGCATTGTGAAAATAGTCTGCCAAAGAAGGAAAGAAGATGTTTTCCCCCTCTCAGATAAAATCGACGTAGCTTTCCCGCGTTATTGTCCCTCCCGAAATCGTAAGAAAGATCATATTTCAGTTCAGTTAAAACGTTCGCTCGAATAGCAGTAAAACGTGCTGTTCTCTGGCCAAAGGTCAAATTCCTTTTTGGGCCAATTTCTCTTGTATGCACAAATATTAGAAAATATTTAGTGCACCTCAGTCGTCTTTGTCCAAGGTTGGGCAAAGACCTCCTTTTGGGCTTTTTTAAGCAATTCTTCGAAGTCCGAACGATAGCGTCCCCTTTGGAAAATGGAACATAAGATGGCGGATTGACATTCCTGGTCGAATTTCTGTAAGCAAGGTGAAAGCTGGATTTATGGTTTCCGTAAACACAAACATTAAGTTTGGAAAATAACTAAGTAAAATCTCTCCCCGTTGAAGATAGGTAAAGCAGTCATAGTGAAAAGGTACGCTGTGTGAAAGTTGCTAAGTTGGAGAACGAAAAGTATTAAAATAAGAAAGATAGAAAACTCATTTTTAAATCAAATAATCAAGACTTTAGTAGATATTTCTAATTTTAAGAAACCTTTTGTAATATTAGTTTTATGCTTGAATGAACGAATGCCTGCAATTATTCTAAGAATTGTACATATATAATTTCGATTTAATATAGAAAACGCTGTTTATTTATATCTATAATATTCAAATGCAATTTACACCTGCATTATTAAAGCAAATTAAACCGAATACATGTTTCAACTCCTCTCACTACCCTATAGCAATACAGTTCATTAAAAGTGGTTCATTAAGATACCACTCCCTTCTTTATGGTAGAGAGATCGTTTTAAAATATTTTTTACCGCAGTGTTCTTGATAGTTTTATACTCTTGCTGTTTTAACTTTATTTCTTGCATTGTTCAACAGATATACCGACATAATTAAGTTCAGTTGTTGCTATTTATTTATTGATTTATTGTTTTTTTGTTTTTTATTATTTTCAGTTGGATTACGACTATAGATTTCACAAAAAAGGTTCGATGAGTCTCTGATGCCTCTAAGCTCTGCACTAACCTTGCAGCCTGATATAATATTTTTTCTGAAAAAATCATTGAACGCGTGCAAAAATTTAATATAAATGATATATGCAATATCATTTGCTTTTAATTTGATATCGTTTGAAGAATTTCAAGACTGATTTCCATATAAATTATTAAAGGTTTCAGTCCCAGAGTTGAATAATTTTACTTACTGGCTTTTTGTTCACTTCAGCAACCGTTCATTAAAGTCCCACCCTTATTACAATATTACCATCCCCACAGCAGCGATTGCTCCTTCAAACGTCTCCAGAATAGTTGAAAAACATCAACTTGGTGACCACTAGTCAGAGATTATGATAATAAATAAACAAATTAGAAAATTTGTTTGGCCTCTGGTGGAACTGGAAACACCAAGAACGTCGCCTTACAAGAACTCCTTTGTCTGGCGCACTGCATCACTGTGGAACTGACTTCCAGGACATCTGTTTCCCCCTAATTACAACCTCCAACTATTCAAGACCCGTGTCAATCAACATCTTCGCACACACACCGCTCATCGAGTGCCATAGTATCCCCCTTTAGTGTATGTGCCACTGCCATAGAAAAGAAAAAGTTGTGCCCAAAAACACCATTGCTCTTAAATTAACCAAACCCAATGAGACACTAAACGAAGGTTGCTATTTTAAGATACTGAGAACCTAAAACTGAAAATAATTGTTTTTCTTACAAAGCAAAACGTCAGCTTCTTAGATAAATTTCCATTGTTCTTTTCTCCTTTATTTAGAGTTTTACTTTTCGTGTTTTTTTTTTGAGGAATCTAATTCTCCTAGATGTTTATTTTACTTTTCATTGATATTGATAGAAACCTATCTATTTAATTGTTTTCTGTAAGAGGTAGTATATTAAACTTGTTTATGTTTGTAACTTTTTCTAATTTTGTTAGTTGCGCCACCAGCCACTTGTTAATATATTTTTCTAAAACGAGTCTAAGGGCCAATTTTATAAAACAGAGTCTTTAATTTTAATAATAATGAGATATTTAAGGGTGGCGGTCAAAGTTGTGTTCCTTGCTCTCTTGCTCATAACATTGACCACCAAAGTTTTTTTTCTAAATGACGTAATACCATTTGTATGGATCATTAAACCTGTAGCGTTGCAAATTTTACAAAATCCGAAGTGCGATTTATTTCCTTTAACTAGTCGATCTGCAAGACACAAGTGGGCTCTACCTTTTTTTAAATTTTATGTCCGAACTTATCGTCAAACGACTGTAGGTCGTATATTTTCAGATTCGACCTATTATCCTTGCTGACAGATTTTGTTTAAAGAACCTTCTGTTAATTATAGGTCGTTTGCTATCTTATATCGTATCTATTACCGTTATTTATCGTTTTGATTAATGAACTTACTGCTAAACGACTATGGGTCGTTTGCTACCTTATTACCGTTACTTCTCGTTTTTGTTCAATGAACATACCGTTTTTGTTTATTGAGCTTACCGATAAACAGCTTTAGGTTATCTATTATTGTGTTTCATATTTATTCCTGTCTCAGATCATGTTTTCTTTGGAGATACTTAAATCATTGTCATACTTAATATTTTTTCGAGTGGAGAATGTATTTTGCTAATGTTATGATAGTTAATTGATTTATTTTTACTGTAATTGGCTGTAAGCCTCATGGCAGTAAATTATCATCGTAACACCGGTACCGAACTGAGCTCACTTCGAATTTCCCTGTAAATATTTACTGCCTATTTATATTTATATACATTTTCTTCACAGGTTACCTGATTAATCTAGTATATTTTTATTAACTGTTTATTGATCTAATGATATTGGCGCCGCCATAGGATTAATTTAGGCTACTTCTAGTTTAGTAAAACAGTTCCTATGTATGGAGTTTCGTGATTGCGTGCGTTTAGTCAGAATATAGTTGGATCTATTTACTATTGGGAATGGGGCAATATTAATATTATAAGACCTAAATTAAGACTCAATAATCTGATAAATCAGATGATATATATTTTGGAGAATCTTTTCATTAGATTATGGGCGATAGCCTAAACTCAACTTAATTCATTATCTTTAGAGTGTTTATGAAAGCCTTCAAATTTTGAATAAACAGTTTAAATGAAATTCTGTTGTCTATTTTGGTAAGTTAGTGTCAAAAGTGCCTTTCATTAATACATTTTATTTTTAAATTTGACAATATTCTTATCTAAGGTATGTCTAAATTTTACTGCCCTGATTTTAATGTGGAAAAATCTTTGGTATATTCCTAGTTAAAAATCTAGGGGCGCCTTCGCCCAATTGTCAACGCTTCGAACCACGCCTTTAAATAAAATTAAAACAGCTGAGTGACCATTTGTTAAGCAATTAACAAATCGTGTTATGAAGGAACAAATAAGCTAAAGCTGTATCAAATATATTTATATTTGAAGTTTAGTTTCGATCAAAGGTGCGTCACTTTACGGTACACAAACAGCCATGTATTTGACACCACTACCCAGCCTAAGCACAAGAAATAATCCACAGAATATGCACACAAAAATGCTGGCTCTTTTAGCAACCTCAGATAACCTCTGAACTCGTCTCGTCTTCCAAATACTAAATGATAAATAATAAACAAGAAAGTCTGTTAAAGTACTTCATTGAAATAATAATGAATTTAAAAAAAATAACCTAGATGTCAATAAAATAAATTATTTTAAAAAAGATCTTTAAATATATCATCTTTTAATCGTTTTTATGTGCTTAGGTACAACATTATATATTTTAGGAGCCAGATAATTAACAAATCTAAGTTTCGTTTTTATTTTTATTGACGACCTTATTTTAAGAAGTTCTTTAAGTATATCATGTTTTAGTCGTTTGTATGTGCGTATGTACAACAATATATATTTTAGGAGCAAGATTATTAACAATGTTTTTTATTTTTGTTGACTCCACTATTGATCTACAGACTGATATTAAAAGCTTTTTACTCAAGATGTTCCTCAAGATATAAAAAACTTACACCTACAATAATTTTCTAATGTTAATCCTTAATTTAAGAAGGTGTTTATCCCATTTTAAATGTTTGCGAATAATGATATAGATGATATAAATGTTTTGCTTAAAGAAAATGTCTGTAATTCTGCGTGCTTCATATGCAGGAGGTTCACTTGCCCTGACAATGTACACGCTCTTCCTTATTATAAGAACTGCTCCAATTATAGAGGGTACTTCAAAAATCAAGAACTCAACTTCTGACCAAAGTTTTAGTGTTTGAATAAGACATCCTGTGGATATATATTTTATTGGATTGAGATGCAGCGTAACCCAAACTAACTTACGATATTACCCAACTTGCATCACATTAATAGAGACGGCCCCTAATAATTGACTTGCTACCACCATTAGGTAAAAAATGGTAATTGACATCAAATATCCTACTATAAAGTTTAAACTTCTATTAAGTTAGAAGAATTAGTGGAAGTCACTAGTGCTGGAACCATAACCCATCAACTTTTAGCTACATATATACTACCACATAAAATATCTTTTGTCGCAATTACGAGAGACATTTAACTTTAAAGTAGACGTGACTACAAGGTGCCTTTAAAGGTATCTAGAACCGCAGTGGGACTATTAAAATACCAACAGTAAGTAATATTGTATTCCTAAGCTTTTCTATGTTATCTCGCTTATAAGTAATATGTTAATCTTTCAAGTAACAAATTCTTTAGGTATACAGTAAAATAAACTTTATAGTGCCTGCACATTTCTGAAAATCGCTTCATATGCATATGTAAATTCTACTTTAACGATTTAAGGACAACTTCAACGTGACGCTGAATCCTTAGTTTTGTGAAAGTACAAAATATTTGCCTTTTTTTAACTGTTGGATAATATTAACTTTTGTTTTTTATTATTTATCATTATTAGGAATCTTACAATATTGCCAACTCCTTCAAATATATATTTTTATATCTTAGTATTTCTCATAGTTTAAATATTTTTTCTTCAAAACGCTTTATTTCGAGAGCGCGTTATTATATTAAAAATTTTTCCACATTTCAGATTTAACATCTTTTGGATACCGAAATTATACTCTTAAATAAACTGATATTGTTTGAATTGACGGAATTATAATAAACATTATATGAGTTGAAAAAGAGAGATAAATATATATTTTTAAAGGCTCGATGGGAATAAGTCCCATTTTGATTGTAATTACCACACATTTACGGTTTGGAACGATCTCAAAACGATGACGCAACCTAAGAATATCAGTTTTGGGGACGAAGCTGGCGGTAAACGTTACTGCAAACTCATTCCCTAATTTGGTAGCCAAATGCTGAAGGTAGGCTGATTGGTTTCCTTTCCAGTACTAGTAACAGCAACTTTAGACTCTCCCATTTAGTGAAAAATACGTAGAAGTGACTATAGTTGCTAGTTGGGTATACTTCGACAAACATCTGTCTCAATTAAAATTTCTCAAATTTGGTGCTTATTGCTTTTCTATATTTTTATTAAAAAACACATAGTTTGGGTTAGTTACCATAACCCAAATAATTTCACCCTTAAACCGTACCGACTCTGAAAATTATATAAAAAGATTAATCATCATTCATCCATTATCGTGGGCTTTCATGCTTACAGGCTCTTACCAACTTGCTACACGAATATGTCTGAATCGCCTTTCAAATTAATGTAATTAGTAAAATATCGGCTAAAAGCTTCCTTTTATAAAGGCAATTAAGATTTTCGGATAAGACGAAGTTTGGTTAAATAGGATATCATATTTCAGTGGTTCGAGTAGTCATGAACTTAACGTAAGAAGAGCTGAAAAATAATTCGTCGGAGAAATTTAGCAATCTTTACCGTCCCCGACTGTAACATTTTTAATAGTGAAAAGATACCGTCCGTAAAATATAACCATTCTAAATAGAAATCTCGACATATTTGAAGATATACCTGTACGTGCCAGTTTCCGGGTATATATGGACGCAATAAAAATAATGCTTTATTTTAAGGTTTTCAATTGATCGGTAAAGTAATCGTCAGATTTATTTTATTAGTTTATGTTGATGTTGATCGGAAAATGCGAAATTAAACCCCAATCTGGGTTTTATCTTTTTAGCTAAAGTCAGTTAGGAACTACACTTGAATATCGATTTTGAATGAATCGTAAATGTAAGAGCACCTTTAAATCGTGCATGATCAGATCAAATATCTTATTGATAAGATTAAAATTGATACATATAAACACAATAAAGGAATACACTAACATATAATTTTTAAATTTTTTGAAATATCTTCCAATATTTTCAGAAATATTCAATCTTTCATCTTCATAATTGAGAAGGGTATGATTCACCAAATTAAATGGCAATTTTGAAACTTTTTCCCATATTTTCATTAAAATATATTTGAGTCAAATAATATTAAATACCTCTAACGTCTAAAATCTACAATCGAAGGCTATGAAGTTTTTCTAATACGGCAATGATTTTATTTTGTAATTCCTGCTCAGTATCAGTTTTATTGGTCAGTATAGTTCCATAAAAATGACATGAATTTTGTATTTGTTATGAGTTTAAATTGATCTACTTCCTTTGAATGGATCCCAAACTGAGATCAATCAAATAACGTATATCGAATACAGGACCACAGAAAATGAAATCCTTCATTCAATTTCAGTTGTTAATTTTATTGTATATCATATTGCTAATTATAGCTTATAACAAAAATTTAATTGAAATTATTTTTGCCGACGTTTGCATGTATCACGGTTTGTGACAAAATACTTGAGACATAAGTTACATGCTTTCGTGCCAAGAAATAAATCGAATATGTAAATTAGAAAAAGATAATGCAAGAATAGGTGTATCGAAAAGCATAATCTTAAAGACATAAATACGGATTTAACGTTTGTTTAATTAATATTCGTATTAAATAAATTTCTCTATATGAGTATATTTAAAAAGTGTTAGAAATCTTTTTCCAGTAAATGTGCTTTAAGAATACTAGTCGTGAAAATGAACGCGCTATTCAGACAGCGATCTTCCTCACTGTCAGGCCTCTCAGATTCAGGTAATACAATATATTACAAATTTACTTATTCTATATTTGTTAATAAGTTTTGCATGTTTATATGTTATATAATTGGCACAATACGTGAAACCCCACAATAATTGCTTAATCAGTTCATGCCGACTATTATCAGAATCTCAATCGGCAGTAACCTTCTAGACAAGAAATCCCTGAAACTAAGAAAAGTAGTAGCCAATATGGCAACCCCCGTTGGGGCCGAAACTAAATGCTGTAAAGGATATATTTCCAGTTTTTATTATAAAATATGTTTAAAACTATGCATTTGCAGTGAACAATTTATACAATGCAGGTAATTTATTGCGTCAATGGCAAGGCCATTGCCCTGTGTTCGTAAAAATAGACTCGTAACCCTACTATACTACAGTATACTTCCTAATTATTCTACATTATACAATTAATTAGTTATAGTTTATAGTTAGGGACTGATTGCTCTGGTACAAGGTATGTTTCCATAAATATCTATTATAATTTCAGAGCTGATAACATTTAGTAATATCAAAAATAACTGAAAGCTTAATATTCACATACTGCCTGCCTGAAGTAAACAAACAAGCCCTTAAAGTTTTTATTTTGTGGCTTTATAATAGTAGTACCTATTTACCTTGACAGCCTTTTGACTCTACATATATTATAATAAGTTTATGTAACCACAGTAATTTTTTAGGCTACAGCCAGACAATATCAGAGGTATTTTAATACCTCAGTTTTAAGATACCTGTGTCATCCTAGTGGACTGTAATTTTATTTTCTTCGCCGAGGTTCACAGCTTTCTCGCTTCCCAATTAAAATCCATTTTTTATGGAATTAATGTGCAATTACTTTATATAACAACGTAAATAGCACTTTAGAAAAAAGACATAATAAATTTTGTAACTAAAAACAATCCCGTCAGGTTGCCCTCGGACACAGCACAAAGGACGATTATAAGCAGTCAAGACCTAAGCTTAATCTCTCCTAGAGAGAGAGTGAACTCTCTTTCCACGGTTAAAATTGTATATCTTAAAAACCAACGATTCAGCAATCAGCATACAGAGAAGTATTTGAAATTGATGAAGCCGCGTTACGTGACGGTGGACGGTGTTAACGGTTTCAATGAATTAGTGTTATTATTAGGACGGATCGAATTTCATGAACGGAAATTTGGTTATTAATCTTATCTTAAAAGATGAAATCAAATACTGGATTTTACGAATAATGTATTTACCCTGCAACATTCATATGAGTTCATAAAATCGTTTTGGGGACATAATATGCTGCAAAACTGCTCTGAGCGAATTTTTTCGGTGGTTATTGCCCGTACTTTGTGTGGTTGAAGGGGTCGATGCACTAAAATTATTTAACAATTTCTAGGATATCATAATATCGTTTTGGGGACACAATATGCTGCAAAACTGCTCTGAGCCAATTTTTACGGTGGTTGTTGCCCGTACTGAGCGTGGTTGAAGGGGTCGATGCACTAAAATGATTTAAAAATTTCTAGGATATCATAAAATCGTTTTGGGGACATAATATGCTGCAAAACTGCTCTGAGCCAATTTTTACGGTGGTTGTTGCCCGTACTTTGTGTGGTTGAAGGGGTC
>MU184044.1:0-74771 GCA_016904865.1 Pissodes strobi | reverse complement strand
GCGGGGCTTAGAGTGATCCTTCTTGTATATTGTTAATGTTCGGTGATAGCTCTGATTGATAGCATTTCGGTTACATGGTCTAACTTCTAGTGGCTCCCGGAATATATGTACGCGACACTCGACAGTCCCTTTTGAAATGTACAGTCTTGCCACATCTATAGCACTGATTTATAGCATTTCGGGTATATGGCCTAACTTCTAGTGGTTTCCGGAATACTTAGTTCCTCCAGCCGCACAACTCAGCCTTCTATTATAGTGATACTTTTAATAATCTGAGAATTTAGATTTTTGACTCCGCGTTGGACCAGAAATGCTCCAACTATTCTACGTCTCGTAGGACCCGCCGCTGGCCAATGGCAATCTTTCATATGATTTTAAATGTTGCGCACGATTCAGGTCCAGATCCAGCGATTAGAAGCTCTAAAAAACCATAATCTAGAGTTTAAAATCCAACTGGAGGCTTTTCTAAATCCCTATTTGCAAACCTCTGTTCAGAGTATAAAGCTGACACTAGTATTTGTCTTAATTACCTAATAAAAAAATAGGTTTAGTGATAGTAGTTTTTTTTTAAACAAACATGGTATTTTACTGTGAATTTAGTTCCTCCAGCTGTACAATTGAGCCTTTTAGTATAGTGATTCTTTAGATAGCCTGTATAAATGTTCTCTTAAGTTTCAAAAGGGGAGAAACTGTCAAGTCAAAGCGAACTTCACCCTAATGCCAAAGGCTTATTACGTAGAATAAAACAATGTGCCTCATATTCAAAAACACTCTGCGTCAGACAGCGTTAGGTTTCCCTTGGGAAATTCCTGGAGTGTATCGCGCATTCCTTTGATCTCCCTTTAATTAGCTCTCCACGAGGCAAACGAGTAGATAAAGGATTTTTACAAATTTGAGAAGATAACGATATTTGGAGTGTGTTTAAGGGTCGTTTAGTCTTGACTGTGGTTAATTTTTAAATAACAACTTTTATTACAAAATGTAATAAAATTATTCTTTTTAAACATATTTTATTATTTAATGTTTTTTAAATATATCGGTTATATTCTTAGCAGTAAAGTATATGTGCATATTCCATAAAAGTTATTTTTTTACTCTCTGTCCAAATAAATGCATGCCATATGCGATGCGTAACGCAAAAAGCAGTGGCGGCGCGTGAGATGTTCAAGAGTGTCTTCTGCATTCAAAATAGGTAAAACTGTCCACGATTTGTCACAACTGCACAATCACTTCGTATTACTATAAACCAAAGAATATTACAATTATAATATTATATCAATGTTTATTTGTGGTGTCGGTCGACAGAGTTCTTTAATTTTTTTCGGCTTCTTCGGTCCAAACCGGAGCCAAGAAAGGAAAGAACAAGCCGTTTTATTGGATCAGCCTGTATATATAGAACTATTTTAGATTTCTACCTTCCTAACATTCACACAACTTTTGTTTTGACATACTTGACTAAATAAAAATGAAAATAGGTAAGAAAAAATAGTCAAGTCAAGGTTGGAAAATAGTCTAAGCGTAAGTCTATCTTCTAAATGTATGTAATATAATGAACTGGAATATTGCTATAAGATCCAAGCAGAAGTCATTTGGAAACGAGGAAAAAAAGTGTGACCCGAACTAATGTCGTAGCTTGTCATCTGTATCTCAATTTGCTTGGAAATATAAATCTTGAGCAAATGTATTTATGTTGGGGAAACACCCCATCATGTGTATTAACTTGCGTTTTTCACCGTATAGTTTGGCGATAACACCCTATATGTCCGTAGTATGATTGAATTTGTGCATTTAAAGCGTTGTAGTTTAGTCCGAACCTGGATTGTCGGTATAATAGATTCCGTTATATGCAACAATCTCTAAAAAGCAAGATGACATTCCGTCAAGGAAATCTTTATTAATCGTTCTAAATTTATTATATCTTTGTCTCCCTCAATGTTGTGTAACGAACAATATGTCAAATAAAGAAAGAACATGCTGACACCCTCTCAACATTCGCGTCCGCGCAATTTCCCGCTCTAATCTACCTATCCGCACCGGTAGGAAAAATTCATTTTAGTGCCTTACAACCCCTTGACCGTGATGCATCGATCCAGTCATCTCTCTGCATGAATTTGGCGCCAAGTACATCCTACCAGTCGTAGCTCTGGCTGACGCCAATATATTTATTGTCTTTTCTCATTTGTTTGCACAGATAACTGAGAATATCTGCTGTACTCTCTGTTCTCTTTGTCCGAGTTTGGGTAAAGAACTCCTTTGGGCGTCTTAACGCATTTTTTCGAGACAATACAGCTCGTAGCCTTTTTCCTGATGAAGATAGAAGAAGGTAAAATGGCGGATGGAAATTTGCAGTAGACAAATCTGTTCCTGTCCGCAGAGATTCGAATCAACTATTCGAAGTCTTATCTATACCCCTGGTGAAGTTAATTGAGAGAATGGAAGAAGACGTAAGGTACAAAGTATTTCGTGTGAACGCAAAGGCAGTTAGTTGAAAAAGAACGTTAGTTAAATTCAGTAAAGAAAGCAGTTATCTAATTCATTTTAGATTTAAATAATCAAGATGTTTTGTTATACATTTAATAATAGTTAACCTTATGTAGAGTATCTATTTAGTTTTAAGTGTGAAAGGATGAATGCTTGAAAGTAGTTAAAAAGTATTGCACATATTTATCATATTTGATGCAAATTAATTATTGCATTAAAAAAGTACGTACTACCTAGAATACATGTTTGAATTCACACCCTATGAATAAAGCCCACACCACCCTATTTTAATACAGTCCACTAATTAAAGTGGTTAATTATAAAGTTAATTACCACCCCCAGCTTTGTGGTCATAAATGATTTAAGAAATAATTGTTTATACCGACCAATTTCCTTTTTTAGTAAATGAATAATGATACAAGTTTTACACCGATATAGATATTCCGTTCCCAACAATACAATTTTGTGAAATATATTGCTAAGCTTAATTAATGCGCTGTTTTGCAAAGCTAATAACCTATACAGTTTAGATTATTCAGTTCGCGTTATTACAATAATCAATTCTGTATTTCAATCACGTTTCACCGAGGCGCCTATAATACTGCAAAATGATAATTATTTAATCATTTCTTGTACAACTTTTTGCGCTGTCATTCTTAAGACCATTAACGTACTAACTTGAGGAATACATTTAATCTAGTTAGTTACCTAAAAAAATTTCAAAATATTTTATAATAGGTGCGTTTACAATTTGATTTGCACGCTGCACCACTCTTGCATTATTGAAGATAGATAGTAATTGTGGGTACTGGTGTTCATGTTGTTTTGACAAGGCCAAATCAGTCCCAGTGTTTTCTAAAAATAATTCTACTGAGTGTGTTGTTGAACTTGATGAAAATCTCCTGAAAAATCGTAAACTAATAATGAGGTTTGCACTGTGGATTTACTAGAGAAAAACTTATGTATTGATTCTGATTCTGACCATAATATTGTTTCACTGAGTAACAGCTTAACACAACAACCACACTTGAATAATAACCTCAATTTTTTTGAAAAAAGTACCCACTTACTAAATATTCCTTAGTTCTTCTCAATATCCAATGTATCAAAAATAAAATTTGGTGACGTTCATATATTTATAGAAAACCTAAGTTATCCAACCTTTGTGTTGTTATGTGAGCACTGGACTAAACCTGAAGAACCAATGAATTTGAAAAATTAAATTATGTGGTTGTTGACAAATATTGTCGTTCAAATATGTTGCATGGATGGTCCGTTATCTTTATGCATTCAAGGTTTACTAACTCCATTAATTTTATGAAAATAACTAAATTTGACTATTTAATTGAGGACACAGTCTTTGAATTGTCCATAATGGATAGTAACTCAGAAAAATTATATGTTATATGTTTGTATAGATCTCCTTCAGGTGATGTTTCTGATTATTTATTTAGGCTAGAAATTTTATTACCTGGGTTACATATTCATTCGAAAGTTATCTTGTGTGGAGACTTTAATATTATTTTTTTAGACCAGTCCAATAATAGTACGTAGGATAATAAACCTGCCTCTTACTGTCTCATGACTTACATGTTGTTGTTGATGATCCAATCAAGATAACTTCTTGCTCTGCCACTCAAGTTGACTATATATGTACAAATATAGATAAAATTCACTTGCAGTGCAATGTTCTAAATGCCTCTCTGATCATGAGGCCGTCTTATGTCACTTTAGTGTAAACAATAAATGTAGAAAGAGCAGCAGACAACAAGGTAGAATTTTTAGCAGGAATAATTTTGATAGATTCTTGCAACTAGTTCGATTGGAAAATTGGCAAAGTGTATACTCTTCCCCAAACTATTTAGAAACATTTCATAAAATTGTCTGTAATATCTTTAAAAAAGCTTTTCCACTAAAAACCTTTAAAAAAAATTCTAAAAAAAGTTGGATCACAAAGGGAATTAAAGTTTCTGCAAAAAATCTTAGATCATTGCATATATTCGCAAATTCAATATCTGTAATGAATGGTTTATAAACTATTTTAATAGATATAGAGGCATATATAGATCAACCATTAAGCTAGCCAAGAGGGGGTACTTCCGGAAAAGACTGAGTAAGTCCAATAATATACAAAAAGAAGCATGGAAGATAGTTAATTCACTTAGAGGTAAACAGAAAAATTCTACTAAGGTAGCAGTTATACCCGAAAGGTTGAATAGTTTTTATTGCACAATAGGTATGACGTTAGCTGGTCAGATACAGTGTCTCTCCAATCATAGGGAGTTTTTTAAATATCAATCTACATCGGATTCTTTTTTCTTTTTGCCACTCGATATTCATGAGCTTAAGTCAACAATGGGGGAAGTGAATTAAGAATTAAGTAATTAAGAAATTATTCTGGCTATGATGAAATATCGGTACAAGTCCTAGTTAATTTGCCTGATACAGTACTGGAGATTCTTGTATGTGCTATCAATCAATCTTTTAATACAGGTATATTTCCGGAGTGCCTCAAAGTGAGCAAAGTGATTCCTTATTCAAGGGAGGGGATGCAGAATTGCCATCAAATTATAGACCCATAGACCATGAGCAATTTGGGTTACAGAGCGGAAGGGGGCCATCGGATGCTGCTTTTTCATTTCTTGAATGCCTTTTTCTAGGACTGAATCGTGGAGAGATGGCTGCAGAAGTGTTCTGTGACTTGACAAAAGCGTTCGATTGCGTTGATCATGGAATACTGCTGTGGAAGCTTGAGCAATATGGCTTCAGGAGCATGGCTCGCCAGTGGTTTGGGTCATATCTCCGGGAGAGGATGCAGAGAGTTTCTGTGGATGGTGCCTCATCGAGTGAACGGGGGTTCCTTGTGGTGTTCCTCAAGGATCGGTTTTGGGCCCCATATTATTTCTACTCTACATAAACGACATGGCAACCCTAAATATCTCGGGGAAATGTGTTCAATTTGCGGATGATGCAACGGTTTTGTGGCATGACAAGAACCTCACAAACCTAAGTTCGAGAATAGGTGTGGATATTGATGTAATTGGAAAACGGTGTGAGGCAAATAAATTAACTCTAAATATTTCTAAAACTAGTGTTATGAATTCTAAATGCAATTTGGGTGAGACCTGTTTGAATAAAAATATTTTGAATAATTTAACTGAAAATAAGTTCTTGGGGTTGTTTATTGACAGTAAGCTGAAATTTAAAAACCATATAAGATTCCTCCATAGTAAAATTGCATCAAGTTGGAGGTGGAATTTGGTATTGCCAGAAACACTTATTTTTCACTAATAGAGTCACGTTAAGATATGGTATATGCTTTTGGGGTACATACACTAGAGCGCTTTTTAAATCAGTTTTTATTTTGCAAAAGAGGGCAATCAGATATCTTTGTCCGATTGGTATAAGAGATTCATGTAAGCCTCTATTTATCAAACATAAAATTCTACTTTACCATCCCTATTTATTTTAGAGTCTGTTTGTCTAATCCATAAAAAATATAGAAATCTAAATCTTGGAAATAGAGGTAAATATAGTAGTAGAAGAGCAAATGACATTATCTTGCCAGTACCTACAAATGCACTAATTGCATTTATATTTGACAGTAAAAAGATTTTTAACCATCTTCCAACAGATTTATAACAAATTGACAATGAAAGGCTTTTTAGAGGAAGGGTAAAGAGGTTTCTGGTTAAAAGGGGCTATTATGATGTTTATGACTTTTTAGTGGATAGATTTTGAAATTGTCATGTTTTTATATCTTTATTTAAGTCTTTTTGCTTTTAATGAGTTTAGGGTCATATGCTGGTGTTGAGAAAACTGATCAACTCAATGTTTTAACATTTATTGACTGTTATGTATTATATTTAGTTAAGATAGAATAGTAGCCTTCTCTTTTTTAGTTTGATTTATTTATTTCCAGCTTTGTCAACAAGAAAATTTCGTAGACAATAAAGCATTCATTGATTGATTGATTGATATCTCCCACCCATCGCTCATAAGTCTACTTAGAAAATAAACTTATTTCTCAGCGCGACGCCAAAAATGAGCCCAGAGCACTGTGGTTCCACAAAAGGACAAAATTGTTCAGACTGCGATCAACGCAGCCCACAATAATGAAAGACTCGATGTTGTTGGGCAGGATATCGATTTGCTTACACTTCTTATCGCTCCTTCTCCGACGGACAAAGTCATTCGTTTTTTGAGAAATGCTCAAGGAAATATTAAGGAAAGTCACACGACTCAGTTATAAAGGATTGCAAAAATAATGTTTTATTTGCCGGATTTGCTCATGCGTTTAGTGGCTGCCTTTTTTGGCAAATAAAAATTACAGACTATGAACTTAATAAATAGACGGAACGATTTACAAGAAGTGGTCATCGTATTCAATAATTTGGATTCCCACTGGGAGTTCACAACCAAAATTTCAAAACATTATAAATGTTTTCTTCTAAAAAGTCTAATTTTCTTACACTACAAGTGAGATTAAGAATAAAAAAATAAAATAAATAAAGCAAATAAAGTTCTCGTCCAGTTGCGCATGTCCTCTAGCAGACTTCTAGCCGTGTTTGGTCACTTATGTTGATCCTGAGTATCCTTTGCTGAGTAAATGTCAACTGTGGCCACATTCTCAGTATCCTTCTCGATGGCTGGAACTCAGACAGACTATTTCAACTTAGTGGCTTGACTATTTATTATTCCACTGCAGCTTGATAATGGATACTCCCTTTCAAATGTAGCTTGCCTCATACACTTCACCGAATAACCCAACAACTAGTCCCAGATCGCAAGCATACTAATACCCTCGAGATTTATTTCTTTATTATCCACACGATGTTTAATTCCTGCCACACCTTCGGAAAGCAAGCCCAGACAATATTCAAACACGCATGCCGATATCAGAACTTAGTGCCCTTCCATCCATGCATTAAATTTGATCCGTTATAAACAACTAAGTAACTTTTCGACAATGTCATCTTGCAGGCATTTATACAGTCACTCCCAGCGATTAACCCTTTTCTTCAATCCTCTCTAATTAACTATTGTCTCGTGCACTACTTTTATTCCCTTTATACTTCTATATGTTCTCAATTTTTGCCCTGGCATTTTCTTCCTACTTTTCTTATTTTTCTTCCTTCCTAGATTCACATTCCCATTCACTGTCTCTAGTATTTTTAGAGATTACTTTATAGCATCTCTATATTCTTAATCACTATTAAGAATATAGAGATGCTATCCACACGCTCTTTGATTTCTTCATTACATTCGGAAAGCAAGCGTAGGCAATATTCAAACACGCTTGTCGATATCAGAACTTACTGTCCTTCACCCCATCCGGGCATTTGATCCGTTATGAACAGCTAAGTAACTTTTCGACTATATCATCTTGCAGGCATGTATACAGCCCCCCCCCCCCCCCCCAGCAATTAACCCTTTTTTGAATCCTGTCTAATTAAGTCTTGGCCCATGCACTGCTTTCATTCCCTTTCTACTTCTAAAAATGTCTCCGCTTTTGCCCTATCATTATATCCATACTTTTGTTATTTTCGTTCCTTCCTATATTCACATTCCCATTCACTGTCTTCAGTAATTCGGGAGAATAATTTATCGCTTCTCTATATTTTTGATAGTGGTGGATAATTCTGCGTGAAATAGCTTTGTGATAATAAGAAATCTGAGAATCTTCCGCAGTTAGCATTCGTTCTTCAGCCAACCAACAAGGTTCTGTGCTCTGCTCTGAAAACCAGTTTAGTCTCGTAGATGTAAATCTATTTTTCCAGGTAAGATATGTAGATTCAATTTTCTATAATTAGGTTGGTTTTAATTGACTTTTTTTTATTTGAAAATTGGTATAAACATAGGCGATGGAAAAATTAATAGGTATACACAAGAATGAAAGTAGAAATATTTTTTCTAGGTGAGATTTATCTTACCTTTTTGAAAGAAAAATCATATGTATGTTTTTGTAGTAGCACGAACTATATTACTTTCTTTACAGTTTTATTGAGCCCTTTTGCATTTTCTATCCATTCTTATTGATGAGGTATTTCATGTTTTCTTTTATTTATTTTCAATCTTAAACATTTATTTCTGGCATTAGATTGATTGAATCCTGAATCCATGTTATCTTACAAAGTACTAATTAGTACTTTTTAATTTGACTATGCCTTACATGGAAAAAGATAATAATTTATTGGTTGTCCACCTTACAAATTTTCTTTTTTCCTCAAAGAGGTGTTCTATAGAGTAGTTTAAGCGGTTCTGGTTAAGATCAAGCCAAGAAAATTTGAGGACCCACCACATTTAAGTCTCCAAAGTTCGAGTGTTCTAAAATCAATGAAAATCTTTTGAATTGTTCCAAAATTAATGGTGATATTTTCAGCAGTGTTTTGAATTTTGTCAATAATTGTTCCAACTGTACATTTAATATCAATATAAACAAATAAATATAGATGCTCAATTAGTTTCTTTTATGATATTTGGAAGTTGTTTTCTTTTCAGATTTTAACTTAAGGGCTCAAATACAACTACTTTTAATCCTAGGATTAAAATTAGAACATTTAAGCCTAGGTTTAAAAGTGTTGCTTAGCAAAGAGGACATTTTTGTATAGTAAGAGAATTGTTATCTTTTACACCTGAAAATAGTACAAAAATGTCAATATTTTTTATGGTTGGAGAAAAAATTAATACCGCTGGCAGTCCACCTCGTATCAATAGGTCTTTTTTGTTTTACAGATTTATCTTCCAGGTGTAGCGTTAAGAACGGAAGATCCACTAATAAAAATATAAAGGTCCTCAAGAACAAAAAATTATATTTAAAATTTTTGCACATATCTAATACCATCAAATTTAAGGCATGGTTAAAGCAGTGTACATAAATAAATAGCCTGTGGAACTTGTTTTTTTTTTAGCAAGAATTGTACCCCATTGACCTTCCCATTCAAAATGTTGACTCCATCATAAGTTTATGCCATGGAACTGTAATATTAAAAGCTATCTTTTAAAATAAATCTACTGGGTTATTTCTTTATATTTTTTTCTCAAGTGTTTGATTTAGAAGGTTGAGCGAGAACGATTTGAGTTGGGCACTCGCCCAACCACACCCTAGCGCCGCCACCGATGTCTATCCATCTGTAGAGATTATTTGATCTTTCCTTTCATTAATCTTTAATTTTAAGCTTTTTTTGTAACATAAGACAGACTTATTGAATTGGACCTATATTCCTAAGTGTTTTTTAGTTTCGCTGTGCTTTATCATGTCTTTAAGGTATAAGTTCTTGTACTTAGTGTAATAGGGATTTAATTTGATTTTAGTTGTCAGTTACCTCGTTAAGAGCATATCATTTTAAAATTATATTTGTTAGGTATTTAACATACCTAACAATATATATGCTCTTAACGAGGTAACTGACAACTAAAATCAAATTAAATCCCTGTTACACTCAGTACAAGAACTTATACCTGGAAGACATGATAAAGCACAGCGAAACTAAAAAACACCTAGAAACACGGTTAAGAAAGAAAAATTAAGTTATACTGCCTACTTGTTTACATGTGCTTGCAAGTTATCTTCAGCAAAAGGTGATCTGAAGCCTGTTTTAAAAGTTAAAGTATGTATTTTTCATGATTTTAACTAATAACTGATGTCAGCAGTTGAAGATATTGTGATAAACCCACCTTTTGCACGATTAATTTAAAAAGAAATCTTATATGAACTGTGCAATTTCTAAGCAGATTAAAGTGAAAAATAAGAATATTTTTTACACTTGCGGTAAAGTAATATGTGAAGAATGTGAAAATCTAACAGCACCGGAAGTTAAAGTGTTGCAGCTGTCAACTGGAAGAGTTATGAAATTTCATTGCCCTCAGTACTGATTTACTTAAAGGAGAAATAGAAAGGCTCAAGAAAAATACCATGATACAAGAATGCATGCATAAAGAGGAAGTAATTATAGTGAAATCAAAGAATTCAGGCCAGATAAGTGAAGATACCAAAAGTAACATTGAAGAGAGATTAGACCCCTGCAAGTGTATCAAGAATAAAGTATGTACGAGATGGAGGACTCGCTATTAAATGCAATAAAGAAAATCAAGAAGGAAAGCTGCAAAATGTATGTGATAATATTAAAAAATCATTGGGACAAAACTATGAAGTGAAAATACCTGAGAAAAAAATCCACTAATAATACTATTCAATTTAAACCAATGAGAATTAGAAAAAGAAGATAGTTTCTTAGAGAAATTATAAATACAAAACACTATAAATACAGATGTTAATGTAAGAGAATTGAGAACAATTCATAAATAAAAAACAAAAAAAATAAGATAAATGTAATACGCCAAAGGGATTCAAAAACATACCGAGAATATAAACACAAAGCCAATGATAGAAACTGTGAAGCCTACAAAAGAGTGATTGAACGAGCTCAGGAGAAAATTGACTATCTGGAAGTGTCTGGTTATAGGAGTGGAAATGTGAGCTAGCAATCAAAAACTTAAATAATGCATTCAAACATTCAGGGATTAGGTACTCATAGAACTGAATTGGAATTTACTGTATATAAAACAAACCGATGCTTATCTGTCTGTCTGATACGCACGCAGCAGATGACTTCACAAAGAGTGAAATAGATATTCGAGGTTACAGACATTGTGTTGTTATTCATCAAGTGCACGTACAGGTGGAACACTGATATATGTCAGACATTGTTGCAGATATAAAGAAGTTACAAATATTATTAAAGATAAGAATATATTGTTGTGTGGCATCGAAGTTGGTTTGTGAAGCCAAAAATATTATCTGTGCTATGTATATCACTCACCGAGTGCTAGTGTTTCTGAGGGACTCTGCTTTGAACCGTCGATCGAAGCGGACTGGATTTTGCGGGGTCTCCAGTGAGAACGAGCCCGCCCGCGATTCTAACCGAAACTCGTGTTCTTTTGTAACTCGTATAGTCTAATAGTACATTGTGCTTATTTCTCATGCTCTAGCTCGGGTTTGTTATCAAACCCCAGTAATAGAGACAGAGATCTTAACGTTTTTCAGTTTCCGGGGACGGATCCCCGGGCCAATACCACCGCAATGTCCGAGACGGGAGATGATCTCTCTGAGATCTCTCGGGACTCAGACCTGAGCGATCGTGCGAAGACTCTGAAAGAGATAAATAAGGTAGTGACCAACCTGCAAGAGAATCCCAGGTGCGGCGAGTGCCGTCACTGGCTTTCTGTTTTTATGAACGAGCATGCAGCCCATGCCGAACTGGAAGAGGCCTATGTACGAGGCACCATGCACATCCAGCAATCGCACCCTAGAGGAATTAAAAACCGTAAGAAAATGGAGGTTAAATCAAAGATTGATTGCGGACAAGAAACAAAGAGGGCCCAGATGGCACTCAATGTGAGTAATCCCACGTCATCCGGCAAAAGCAGTACATCTCCACTGTCTAAGAAACAGAAATCAGGTGACAACACCGAAAGTGCAAAGTCCGACATCAACAAAAAAAGTGGCGTGATCGAGAACGCCACAAAAAACGTCCTTCAATCGACCTCTAAGGAATCACCCGATGTCGCAGCAGGTAAGGTGGCTCCGCCTTCCACGGCAAATGAGGCTCCTCCCATAAGTCTAGATACCTCGTTAGCCACGCCCATGGATATAGGCGCTGAATCCTCGACCTCGGCTCTGGTACACCAATTCAAAGTTCCCATGAAAACTCTAAAGTTTAAGCGTAGTATTAAACAAGTGAATCTTGACTATGGCGGCGAGCCAGCAGTAAAATTGAGCAACCGTTTTCAGCCGTTGAGCGATAACGATGGCGATGAAGACACGCAATCTGAGGCTTCGACACAGCCAACACAACCAGCCCGTAAACGCAGAGTGATCCCAAAGCCCAAGACACCTATTCGAGCGAAAATTACAGCACCACCGCCGATAGTCATAAAAGGCGGCCAAAATAACCACAAGGAATTTACGGCGAGTCTGCAAGCAGCTAACATAAAAGACTATAGTCTAAAATACACTTGCAATTCCGTCATCGTATGGTGTAAGGAGACAAAAGACTGGATCAATCTAAAGCGGATGTTCGATAATGAGCAACTAGAATACCACTCTTATGCGGAGAAGTCAGCCAGAACCCACGCTTTTGTGTTGAAAGGCCTGGATGGTGGCATTCTACCACAGGAAATCAGAAACGCTCTTATTGAAGAATATGATATGAAAATTAAAGATATTTTTCAAATGAAGAAGACTAGAGTGCCTTTATATCTAGTCATAACAGAAGCTGGCGTTACACTGAAACATCTCAACGCAAAATGCAAATCCCTGATGCAAGTACGCGTATCTTGGGACTACCGCAAATCAGCCAGGCCCATCATGCAGTGCAAGCGATGTCAGGGGCTTGGACATGCCTGGACATTCTGCCAGAGAGCGTGGAAATGCTCCAGATGTGCTGGCAATCACCAGATTGTAGAATGTGAAAGTAGCGTTGAGAAGTGCGCCAACTGCAGCGGGGCGCATAGATCGATAGACATTTCATGCCCGGTCTATAACTACAAGGTGGACCAGCTGCAGCCGCCGCAAAGACCAGCCAGCAGAGCATATAAACCAGCGCCACAACCTGTCCGTCCAGCATGGCAAGGCAGCAGGAGAACGGAAGAACAGAAGGAAAACTTCGACAGAAACTTTCCTCCACTAACAAGAAACCGCATCAGTGTTAGTGATAGTGCGCGAAATGTGCCCGTTAACTTAGAAAATAACCAAAATGTAAGTAGCAATAGCAAATTACCGATGGATCAGCACACCGTAAACGCCTTCAGCAAACTTCAAACAATAACAACTAAAATTAATGATCTAGTCAATATAGATGAACTCTTAAAAGCACTGGAACACTTCGCGGACCTCCTAGAGGCCTGCGAAGGTAACAAACAGTCCATAGTTCAAGCCTCTCTTAAATTTTTCTCAACCGATATAGAGAAATACAACATCTAAACTCAATTTAACATCCTGCAACTTGCTAATTTCAGTAGATCTTAGCGCTAACTGTATATATTGTATATATTTGTCTATGTTGTATCGTCATCACAAAGTAGGTTTTTTTCGGTTAGTTTTTCCTACAGATATCCGCACTTTTTTATAAAGCAATATCAGATTCTAGCACTAACAGCCTTAGGGTAACGTTTCTCTGCAAAACGATTGAAGAGCCTGACCCAAGTAATTTGAATATCAGCCCGTATTTGCTATTGCTTTACATTGCGATTATCCCCTACTGCGTAGGGCATATGTCTATGAGCATGTGCTCAAAGCTTCTCTAGCGAGCACGCGAGAAGTTCGTAGGCTAGACGAGTAGCATATAAGTAGATGTAAGTTAAAATTTGTACTTTAAATGTTGAAATAAATGGAGATTGATTGATTGAGTGTTTCTGAGTGCCTGAATATCCTTGATGAGTTTTCTGAGGTTATCAGTCTGGATAGCACATTTGTAGCAATAGGTGACTTCAACATTGATCTTGCAAATAATAGTTTTTGTGCTAGGAAATTAAATGAATTAAGTCATAAATATGGTTTGTACCAACTTGTTGACTCGTGTAACTATATAACAAAGCAGTCTTCAACAAAAATTGACCTCATAATTACTAATAAAACAAGAGTTAAAACATAAAATACTCAACGCAACAAAAATAACTGACCACCCTATTGAGGTGTAGCTTGCTGATGAACATAATAACATTAATGGATATGCCTTGGACACATAATTCCTTAAATACAAACACAGTGGCTGATAATTTGATTGACAATTCAATTTATGCACTCAACAAATTTGCTCCAATAGAAGAAAGAGCTATAAAGAAGAAGATAAAGGCAAGTGATCCATCGTAGAGCAGCGATTACTCTCACTGAATAAGACTGGAAGAAGTTCAGAGTACAAAGAAACAGAGTTGATTCACTTAAGGAATGCCAAAACGAACTATATTCATGAAAGGATAGACAGTCTAAATAACCACTCTTAGATAATGTTGAAGACAAAAAAAAAATAATTAGCAAAAGGAACATGAAAATGAAAAAAAAAATAAGTAAAATTTGATGACAAGGTAGTATAAGGAAAAGAGATTTGTGAAAAATTTAATGAATTCTTCTTGAACAGCATCCAAGAAATAGCAGAAAATATAATAACAGCAAAATCCTTTGAACAGACTGTACAACAAATAGAAGTTGAACATCACATGGAAAAATTTCGTAAAATAGAAATGTCAGAGCGGAAGAAAATTTTGAAAAGAATGGAAAATAAAAAATGAAACATCGATGGCATATCCGTAAAACTTCTCAAACAAACATCACCAATCAAAGTCTGGAATAAGAAACGAACAAATGTGCTATTTGAAAAGAAAAAGGGTACTATGAAGTGTGAAGAATTCATGCCAGTTAATATGGTTACCCCATATGAACAATTATTAGAAATGTATGTCAATGACCAAATAACTACTTATATAGAAGACAATGGTTTACTAAGCAAATATCAGACTGGCTTCAGAAGCAAAAACTCTTGTGAAAAATGTTCTATTTGATTGGAAATCTGCATTGGAAGATAGAAAAATTATAGGTTTAATCTTTTTAGCCTTTGAGCGGGCTTTTGAGGCTATTAATAGAAAGTTACTTCTGCTGAAGTTAAAACAATATGGGTTTGGTCAAGGTGTTTTGAAATGATTTGAGAATTACCTGAGTGTATACAAATAACCAAATATATTGATATTTCAAGGAAAAGGGAGTCCATCTATGGTGTACCACAAGGGATGGTGACTGGCCTTAGCTTTTTATCTTATACGTAAATGATATTGTAAAAATGTTCAGAACTTAACTTTTTTCAGGCGGTACCATCCTTTATATATCAGGTGATAATATTGATGAAATAACAGACATAATAAATAGTGAACTTTATAATTTATTGCAGTGGTTGAACAACATATCAACGTAGGCAAAATAATTAGGTTCATGGACCAAACTAAATAAAACAACTGTTGCATCGCATCTGGGTCCAACTAATTGAATCAACTCAACTGTTGCATCACATCTCTGCTTCTGTTCTATCTTGTTATTCCTGATGAATAATTCTGAAATCGAAACTCTTCAAAAATACAAGATAAATCATTAAGAACCATATTGGGATGTAATAGATACACTAGAGGAACTGATATGCTAAATCTCACAAATCTATTAAGTCAGTTAAGTGTAGGGCAAACAGTAACCTTTAACACCAATATTTATATACAAAAGGATTAATCAACTATTTCCTCCACACCTTTTAAATAATTGTAAGTTTATTAAATACATACATGAACATTACATAAGATCGATAAATAATTTTTATTTAGACAGATTAAGTACTAGTTATAGTCAGAATAGCCTCTTTTATAAAGGATTAAAGCAATACAAGGAATTACCTGACTTTATAGAAAAATGCGATAATCTTATGAGATACTGACTATATTAAGCAGACTGTTAGATTATAATTTATAATTAGAGGAAGAGAACTGTGTTTTGTCTACCACTTTTATTATAAAAAAATGTAAATATTACTAGCTAGCCAAGTGCTAAATCAAGTGATGAGTAAGTCAAACCGGAGTTATCAACATTAAAAAAAATGTCACCACTCACCACTTTATTTTAAGAGATGAGATAAAGAGTATGGAGCAAAAATAATAATTTTTCTCAAAGCTAGGATACAAATATTGTCAATAGGCAAAATTCGTTTTTCTAAATAGTTCTGTTTTTTTCGCACAAATTTAGCAGAGAATATAAATTTAGGTATAGAGTGTACCACTTAAAATAACATAGAGTTGGTCGGGGGTTTCCATAACATACATAGAGTTGTCCGGGGGTTTCTATATAGAATTTTAAAATTGGAAACGCTGGAGATGAGAGGTTTGGACATTTTGATTCTTACTTCATAAATTTTAGAAATATCAAAGCTAGATCAATTTGAAATTATCATCCTGTACATAAAGGCATATTCATATTTTAGGCTCAGTATCAGTTAATTGAAGTGCTGTCCATGTTCAGTAAAAATTCAATTACGGATTCATCTTCAACACCATTAGGAGATAAATGCCATTTGCAATTGTGTTTCTTGATAAAGCGTCACAATAACTTTTTTGTATTTTAATGTTGGCTTCGGGGGAACATGTACCCAGTTTCCTAGCATTGGTATTATCTAATTCGGCCTGCTCTATGTGCGAATTGTTTTGTCTACTTCTATACCGGTGCAAGTATTACAATGATGTTATGACTTCAAGGATATCTTCGTAATTTTTTGCCCGAAAAACGTGCGCAGAAGTGTTTGTGGCTCTTGAGGACGTAAGCGTAGATAATTTTGGCTTTGGTGTAAAGCTAGGGCCTAGGGCTAAACAACTTATGATTCAAGCCAAGTGACAGGTCTTTCACAAATTAAGTAAGAGAAAATTACTAGAGTTAAGTATCTAGATATTGAATTTAAGTATATACAATTCTCGTTAAACTCAGTATGATTC
The DNA here is from genome assembly GCA_016904865.1 of Pissodes strobi. NCBI lineage: Eukaryota > Metazoa > Arthropoda > Insecta > Coleoptera > Curculionidae > Pissodes > Pissodes strobi. The sequence continues at coordinate 57,773 of MU184044.1, read as the reverse complement.
TAAAACAGATAGTTCCATCTGACTCATATTATGGAAACTATAGTCCGGTTCTGCCAAGGAAACAGGCCAAAAAATTCCGTGCAATGTGCATACAAATCCCTGGATTATTACTATTGCATTTAGAATGAATACTCAGTATGCTTCTAGCTCAAATATTTTCAACTGACCCACGCTATGAGTACCAGTGATCTGTTATAGAGTGAAGCTGGCTTAACTGGCCTTAAGTAACGACGTAATGCGTCAGCAAAAATATCAGGCAAAACATTTTGACTTTCTATACGAAAGTTCGATGATCTAGTGCCAATTTTGCATACATTTGCTTTGATGGTATGTAAGGCGAGTTTAGCATTCAATAGACAAAAAATTAAGTCAAGCGATCGCCAATAATAATACAGTGATCACTATCGGAGCCCGATCACAGCGCCACACTTGGGGCAAGGTCAACGCTGTGGCGCCATATTAAACGGTAAATACTAAATACTCGAGTAACTTAATTCGCAACACAGCGTATTTAATTTGACCGCATTTCATATTAATTTTTTAATTCTCGTTCCGCACAAGACCAATTACCACACAACGGATTTATTTTATTCAACTACGGCGAAACATGGAGAAAGCCGACAAGTACTCCTCTGCATTCTGAATTTTCTAAAGATTGTTAAGCCTGAGCCATTAGGGACCTGCAGGAAAGTAAGTTTTTGCAGTCTTGTAGTTGAGATCTAATGAAATCTACATCTACATTATCAATAAGTTCCAATCGTCTTGAAGGATGTACTCTTTGAAAATAAGTGCAGCCACCCTAAATACATCTCTTCGCAGTTTCATAGATCATACTCGATCGTTGCCGTTTCACTACTCCATATGGTCACCATAAACCATTAATTTTTTTTTATATGATTATGTCTGAAAGCTCTGACAAATGGAAAATGGAAACCCCTCTTTAAGCATGACTGTAACCTAAAGCTATGCTAAATTGTGAGTTGCCTAACAATTTTTGGTTTGCCACTTCACTTGCTCATTTTAGCATGCCATTTGAATTTTCGTATTTCGCAAAATGCTGTTCAAGCATAGCCATGTTGCATTTTAATTTTTTATAATGTAAAACCCACCTATTATCTTGATATAATCAAATGATGATGATTCATTAAAAAATTAAAGATACTCTAAATCCATGAGCATTCATTCACTTTAAATAAGTTTCCTTTTTCTTGTATCAATTCAAGTGAAGGGACGTAAATATTATTACATCCGCTGTGATAATACAATACCTCCTACAGAAAGGCATGTCGGCTTACGCGTGACGTCATCACGTCTAGGGCAAAAGTTGTTTAGAGGCGTAGATTTAAATGACAATTTCTTTTAAAATTTCAGAGTACGTAGACATTTTAGATGCAAAAGTCTCGAAAGAATATAATAAAAACTGTTTTTTTTTGTAAATTTAACTTTTATATATAAGGTAGTTTGAAACGTAATTGGGCTAATATTACTTTAAGGGTGACTATTATGACTGATAATGTTTTTATTCGTTTTTTAAAATAAAAAATTAAATTGCAGTTTCATTACCTTTTTCTGCATACATAAATAATAATTAAGGGCTTCCGGTTAAAACAAGTCTGCGATTCATGAACTCAGCTCTTAGACATGCCTCATTCGATTTTTTTACAGGAAAATTAAATTTCAAAGCAAAAACCTTTGAATATCCAGTTTATCAAAATAGGTAGGTGGTAAAATGACACTATAGGTATAAAGGTGTCATAATAGATAATGGTAATGTCAAATTTGGTAGTGTTTTTTCTCCATCCAAAGGACCACGCCATATTTAAATGGAAATTGGTTATCCGTGATCTTTGGATGAAATTTAGGTATGTGATTAGGGATGTCCTAATTTTTTAGCGGTCACAACCTTGTATATAGGTGAGCTGGTGTTAGCAGTCAAAAAGTGGTATCTAATATCCAAAAGTACACTGACTATGACAGATCTTGATGATCGAGATATGGATTTCTACTAGATCGATCAAGCTAAGTTGCAAAATGTCAACCATTTTGACACCTGTCAATACCGGCTTCCAAACGACAGCACCCAGTTCTTGATATTTTATGATATGTCATTTGACCTTTTTGACTTGCATGAAAATTGTGAGTTTTAAAAAAAAACGCAGCTGTCAGAACCTGTCATTTGTTTTAATAGAAAAAAAAAAAAACTAAATCTGGCATTTTTTTGATTTTAAGGTAGCTTATTTATGATAAAACATGAAAAAGCTTTATACGCGTTTCAGATTTTATTTTTTGGGTTAGACGGGGTATATTCACATCGCACAAACTATGACCAAGACTCATTTTTTACTAGTACAACAAGTTTTCTCTATTAAAGTTAGCAAAGTAAAGATCTTATTTAAAAACAAACCTAGCACCGGAGAGTCGTGTTACAAAGCCCGGCTCCGGTAGTGGAGTCGTAGAGCGCCTCCAGTTTTTCAGAACTAAACTGAAAAAGCTCCGCTGTTGTTATACGGGGTTACTAGGCACGCTAATCAAACAAAGTCCTTTTTTTAACACAGCAACAATCGTACAGTAAAACTTTTGGCCATTTAAACGCAAAGGAATATCAAATGATTATTAAAGTAATTAATAATAGTGGTACAATATGGTGATTGTACGGAGACCAATTCTGTTGTTAACACTCGGTACTGTATGCCTTACAACTAAATGCTCTAAACACTACAATCCGAAATGATCACTTTGATTTACCTAAGCATATTACATATATGCATGCGTGCAAGTAGCTGCACCAACTATAAATAATATAGCAATAATAGTGGGTAGTGTTAAATGGCCACAATAATTAAATCAATTGACGCGATAAATGAATAAAAAGAATAAAATTATTGAAAACTATCTTAAAGCTCGACTGTCAATGCTTGATTTATATTAAAAAGAAAATTAAGAGCGATTATATCAATCTGTCAGAAAAAAAATAAATGAACAAGTAAACTTCAGCTATCTTCAAGCTTGGCCGACAAGACTAAATTTATATTTAGATATTATCATTCAGCCAGAAAAATAAATGAATAAATAAATTACGCCTTCTGTGCGATACCCCGTTAGATCCTGTCAAGCTCTGGTGGAGGCACCGGGCACCTGTAGATACTTCTATTGCACTGGGCCCGAGGGTAGAGCAAGCAGAGGACTCGGCAATAAAATTAGCCCGGATATAGGATTTGTAGCCACGTGATAGAACTGGCCCGGAGATAGGATTTGTAGCCAGGTGATGGAACTGGCCCGGAGATAGGACCCTGTAATAACCCAATACGCATTAGACAAAGCCCCCTTACTTCAATGACAAAAAAGCTATAGCTCCCCTTGCATAAATATATTTTTTTTATAAAACAAATCCACCCCAAAAATTATCAATGGACTTTCAATGGCCATCAGCAAATAAAAAAAATACAGAAGGTACAAACAACTTGAATATAAAAAATATAGGCATGAATCACCCCTAAAAGAAAATATAAACTTCCCCATATGATCAAAACTAAAGTCACATTAAAATAAAAATTCAGATATGGTGAAAGGGAATAGATAAGATAACCCATGAAATGCAATGCAAATGGTGGTCAATGTACAAAAAAAAGGTTAACACAGATAATGCAATTAAATCGTTAATTTAGACAAAAAACTGTAGCAATAATTACCTCGCTTTTGGCGGAGGGTGGCTAGAGAGTCGACGGTCTCGGTCTTGTAAATAAGCTCGAAAAGCCTCTAGAAATAAGAGAAAAAAGCCTTTAGCATCACGTGCGTCCACGTGCTTCACAAGCAATAGAAAAAAAATAATTCCAGAGAAAAAGCTTACCTAGTGCAGTAGTTAAATCCCGATAAATTGGTCGTGTCAAAACACAAATAGAAACCAACACAATATCCCCAAAGAAGGTTAGTATAAAATTAGGATACTAAATGTTGAGTCACTATGACTGCACTAAACAAAAAGCTTCTCTTCTCACCGAAGGGTATTTCTAGAAGAACTCTCTCTTCGATTCAGTCAATTTGCCTTTCCACTATCACGAGATTAGAAAAAAAAGAACGTCGAATCAAGAAGAAGTGATGAGCTGAAAATGCCAAGTGATTCGATACGAGAAACAATTCTAAGATAATAAACGACTTAATTCTCGTTTATTATGGTAGTAAAACGACGGCGGGAGCCACAATTAATGAGCTGAAATTAAATGGTTCAAGAAATACTAGAGAATATTCCCCAACAAAACGATGAACTTTTAAAAATTTAAATCGACAGCAGCAATTATGGGAAATAGCCCATCCCTACTACCCAATGATGCCAACAGAACCAACCAAATATTGCTAGGATTACAGCAGGCCGCGTGGAAAGATAAATATAAATATCTGAAACCAGCCGGAGCCAGAGGTCCCACAAAGTTTTATCAGAAGTTCTCAAAAGTTATGAAATATTTAAACCGAAAATAAAATATGAATTTAACGGATCTAATGAAGCTTGAAGCAGGTTTTATTAACACAGTTTTAAAAAATATAGAACGGTTTGCTGGCCGTTCTACGGTAATGTAATAGAAATTAAGCAAAGTTATACTAATAACATAATATCCTATTGTAGTGATTTGATCAAACCTAAGGGATCTGTGGTTCGCTTATCAACTAAAATAAATATAGTTACAAAGTTACAAAGTATCACTTACCAAAAAAACTAGCCGGAATCAAGAGAAAAACATACAATTAAACACGAACATAAACTTATAAAACTGTGCTGTAACAACAAGTGGGTATTGTCTGTAAACAAGCTTGCCGAGCGGCACAAATTAGGTATTGCACAAAATCAACAGGTCTGTAAGTTCGAAATATACGGTTTTACGTATTTAAAAATACGCCTAACAATATAAATGATAATATAATATACAACTAAATATTAGGTACAAGTTTCATGCGCTTAAAAGCTCATTAATAGTTTCGATCTCAGAAGAATACAAGAAAATAATAAACTAATTACGGCAGCCATTATCGTCAAATTCTCCAACTAATCGTTTGATACACAATACATCGAAGACGGCGAGTTGGCACCACCGAACATTAACAAGAGACTAGAAGGTCCACTCTCAGTCGACGCTTTTGATGTAGCGCTTACAAAGGCGAGACGTCATACTTCAGACCAGACGAGGTGAAACGTGGCACGAGGCTTGAGCGGTTAACCAGAATTTCATCAGGTTCCGCGACGGGGCAGGAGGGAAATGCTGAAGGCGGGGCTTAAAATGAACCTTCGAGTCTCTTGTTAATGGTCGGTGGTTGGGACTCGGAATTTCAGTCGTCCAGCGTGACAATCAACGTTAAATACGGAAGTACGCGCTATAAAATAATCAGTAGAATTACTGGGCTCTCATTCAATGGTCTTTTTATGGCAAAAGCATTCGACTAGATGTGACGTCACTGCAATTTTAATATTAGCCAGTAGGCCTTCCGGTAGGAGGTAATGGATAATCGCGCCTGTACTATTACATAGAACGTTCTCAGTTGTCGCAGTGTTTCAGGTCTAACATAAATATACATAAATTCAAGCCTAACTAATGGCGTAAAAAATTATTTCGGTACTTAAAAATGCTGTGCAGGGACTGTAAAAGGCTAAGTTCTTTAAATGCATCCCTAAAATATTCCCAAAAACCTAAGCTCCGCAAAACCCGTATTGCCTTTCTGTGCAACTCAAAGACATGGGATGACTTCACCGCCTTGTCCCAGCCCCAGGCTATTATTCCATAAAATATTATACTGTGACAGAGAGAGTGAAATGCAGTAATCAGTATTTCCCACTATACTTATCAACACAAATTCCGTAAAACGAAGATGTCATCATTCAATCTACCACTCACATGGTTAACGTGAAAATTCCGTTTTAATTATGGTCGAGATAAACCCCCAAAAACTTACCAGGTTGGATTACATATTCTCGTTCCAGACTTCAAGGTATGTGTTTTATCCCAATACATAAGTAACCCATTCGTCGCAAACCAAGATTAGGCCCTCGATCGTGCGATCACCAGTGCGTCGTAAAACACCTTCCATTGACAAATTTGAAACAGGCAGAGTTGTGTCATCGGCAAACACAGCATAGTCAGCATCTGGTGCACACAAAGGCAGATCATTTTTGTAGATTAAAAATAGCAAGAAACTCAAGACTGAGCTTGTAGGACCCCAATGCCGACCACCCTCTCTTCAGACAGCACACCATTAGCTTGCATCATCTGTAGCGTGTTAGTAGAGTAAGATTTAATAGTTTTAACATTCGTTTTTTAAAAGTTATAATAGGGAAGATTCGGCAACAACAAACCATACGACACACATATTTTTAATTGGATATCAATAAAACGACTTGTCTCATACAAAAATATTATATTTTACTTTAGTTACAATAAAACATACAAATATGGCAAGAAGAAAAGAGAATATTATATTTTTAAAAACAAAGAGAAGAATATACACTTAAAAAAACTGGTACCTTTTTTGCTAATTAAATCTTATAACTTGAAAAAACAATCGCCTTAATGAAATAATATTTTGCACTAAAACTACTTCAGTCCTTAGATAGGCGTTGATTGCTCTAAGCACATAAGCTTAAAAAATTTGCAACAAGAGTACCTACCTAGTTCTTCTATTTTTTGCTTACTTAAACAATAAATCTATCTTCCATAAGCACTTGGTACTGGCAGTTGCTGCATAATGTTTAGGCTACATACTTCTGATAGTCTCAGTCGAATTGTTGAGGAATATTCTCTTGGACACATCGCCACTTTAGATGATCGTTTACTAGATCATACCCAAGTCTTCCAAAAACTCAACTCTAAGTAATATTTTTTAATTCTCTATGTTATCATCAGCTATATAGATGATATAAGTGTTGATAGCTGCTATACTCGTAACGCAGTATAACAAAACTGTTGGCCAACGGCACAGTTGTAAGATGTATAAATCTTATCAATTACATACATCCCGCGTTTGGTGCTCTTTTGCTTCACAATGATTTCGGGCATTCCTTTCGATTGATCAGTTGCATCGGAGAAATGTATAGTTGATAAGAGCGGCATGTTTTTGTTTGCTCCTGGAATATAGGACACAAGGGTTGCTTGTTCTTGGTAAGCAAGCTTACTGGTATGCTCTGATCTTTTGACATTATAACTGTTTAAATGTGTTTCTTATTTCTTCTGAGGGTTACTATTTTAATGAGTTGGTGATGCTCTAAAAATTGACTTCCTAATTCCATATTCGTAAAAAATATATTCATCGTTATATTTCTTCTGGTGCCCCATATAGGCTGATATATAAGTGCGGGACTAAAGCTATGCTTGTGCTATCAACTTGATATAGACCTTCGGCCTATTTCCCTACATACATTTCTATCAAACTAGTATAAAACATCCTTGCGTCCACTAATGCATATATTTTAATGCCATATTTTCGGGGCTTATTTAGCATATACCATAAAATTACATCTACCCCGGCAGCTTGGAAGAATAATAATTCCATCTACTGTTGCAAACTGAGAAATTTAATAATATTTTGGTGCGACCGGGTCATGTTACTAAGGCTTCAAACGTCTCACCGCATAATGAACATCCTACAAGTATATACACCCACCAATGACAAATCAGAAGCAGAAATAGAAGAATTTTATAACAAAGTGGATGAACTAATGAAACTGACTAAGAAGGGTGAGATCACAATTGTTATGAGAGGTTTAAATGCCAAAATTGGAACAGGCGCGGAAGGCGAATCTGTTGGAGCATATATGGTCTTGGCGAGAGAAATTCTGGAGGTGATAGGCTTGTACAGTTCTGTAATGAAAATAATCTCTTCGTATCCAACACCTTTTTCAAACAACATCCTAGACGATTGTATACATGGGTCTCGCCTGCAGACAATCAAGGCAGAATAGTACGGAGTCAAATAGATTATATAATGATGCGTCTCGAGCTAAAAAAGTATGTAAAATGGGTAAAAACCTATGCCGGAGCAGATGTTAACAGCGACCATAATCCGGTAGTCATGGATTTCAGAGTGAAGCGTTTCAAGATAGTAAAACGCAAATTACAAATAAACAAGTAGATATTGAAAAACTGAACGACTCGGAAATTCATGAAGAAATAGTGCTGAAACTGGAAAAAGAACTGAAGGAAATAAACTCAAGAATGCAACTGGACACAGAAACCATATGGGGGCAGATGAAAGACGCAATAATAAAGATTCAAGAACAGGAGGTCGGCTTTAAGGAAAATATTAAGAGGAAGGAATGGATGACGGATGAAATTTTAGAACCTATGACACAGAGAAGGGTGGCCAAATCCACACCGTTAAAATATAAAGAACTCAATAAAGTTATAAGGAAGAAGTGCAGAGAGGCAAAGGAAAAATGGCTGGCCGAGAAATGTACAGAGATCGAAGAGCTACAACAGAAACATGACTCGTTTAATGTACATAAGAAAGTTAGGGAGGTAGCTGAAGTAGGAAGAAGGCGCCAAATAGGAATTCTCAGAGGTACTAACAACGAAATCATAATTGATGTCGAAGAGAAACTAAAAAGACGGTAGAGGAACTTTTTGATAATGACAGACATGAGATTCCCAGGGTAGTAATCGAACATGAAGAAGAAGGACCAACTATTACAAAGAGTGAAGTCATCACGCGATAAAGACTCAGAAAAACAGAAAGGCTACGGGAGCAGACATGGTGCATATGGAAGTACTTAAAACCATTGCTAGCCAAGAACGCAAAGGACTGGATCTTATGCTAGAACTATTCAAATCCATATACAGAACTGGAAAGATCCCTCCCAGCTGGCTCAAGTCTACTTTTGTAACGATTCCGAAGAAAACAAACGCATCACAATGCGATGACTATCGCATGATTAGTCTAAAGCCACATATCCTTACAGTTTTTCTGAGAATAATCCACACTCGAATATACAAGAAATGCGAAGAACAAATAAGCGACTCTCAATTCGGATTCCAGAACGGACTAGGTACTCGAGAAGCCCTCTTTTCCTTAAATGTTTTAGCACAAAGGTGCAGAGATATGAACATAGTTGTCTACGCTTGCTTTATTGACTATCGAAAGGCATTCGACCGTGTCAAGAATCAAAAGATGGTGCACATATTATACGTAACCGGGATTGACAAAAGAGATATTACATTGATAGCGAATCTCTACTGGAACTAAATTGCCGAAGTAAGAATAGACGGAGGAACATCTGACACTGTGTCAATCCGAAGAGGCGTACGACAGGGCTGTATATTATCACCACTCCTATTCAACATCTATTCGGAGGCAATTTTCAAAGAAGCTTTAGCGGAGGACATGGGAGGTATCAAAATAAATGGAGTATGTATCACCAATATCAGATACGCAGACGACACCGTAGTCCTTGCCGATAACATATCAGACCTACAAAGTATGATGAATAGAATAACTGAATATAGTGAGCATCATGGATTGGACATGAATATATCAAAGACCAAACTGCTAGTCTTCTCCAAGAGATCCACTGCTGAAACTATTTTGATCAACGGCAATCAGATTGAACAAGTCTCGTGTTTTAAATATCTAGGTACCATTGTCAACGCGTGGTGCGATCCGAAACGAGAGATCCGTTCCAGAATCGACCAAGCCAGGAAAACATTCATAAACATGAAAAGATTTTTTAATAGTCCCGATCTGAGTTTGGAGCTCAGGGTTCGCATAATTAGATGTTATGTCTTCAGTGTGTTGCTGTACGGATGTGAATGCTGGGCCCTGGACCCTGCAACTGAAAAGAAAATTGAGGCGTTTGAAATGTACTTATATCGCCGTATGCTTCGCATCTCATGGGTCCAACAAATTACGAAAGAAGAAGTGCTTAGACGAATGAAGAAGCCGAAAGAACTAATGGCCCTCATTAAAGAAAGAGAAACTACATATATAGGCCACATTATGAGAGGCAACAAGTATGAACTGCTGAGACTAATAATTAAAGGAAATATTCAAGGGGAAAGATGTATTGGTAGACGTCAGAACTCCTGGTTGAAAGACCTCAGAAGATGGTTTGGGTGCACTTCCATTGAAATCTTTCGAGCTGCTGTGTCCAGAACAATGTTAGCTATGTGGATCGCCAACCTTCGAAAGGAGAGGGCGTCATAAGAAGAAGAAGAAGAAGAATTTGGCAGCAGAGTTGTCGAAAAACTCTCTACTCGTAGCCAATTTATCGGCTTTCTGTCGATCTTTTTCGAAGAAGCAATTTAAACCTCTCCAAAGACGTTGGTAGATGATATATCTCATTTCATGGTTCTAAACAGTTTACTCGCATCCATATAATTGCTTTTGTTTGCCCCTGATATGTACAATAATCCAATAATTTGATCTCAATCCGATCTGTTTCCCTGGCCGTCTTGTAAGTGGGGTTATAATTGTAGAATTTAATATTTGTGTAACATTGTTACATTTGGTAAAAAAAAGATCTAAAGAACTTTTTCTGACTGATTGTGTCACAATATTTTGTACATGGATGCGAGCGGTTCTTGATTAAGATGGGTGTTTCTACACTTTGTGATTTAATCTTTTCCAATAAAGCAGAGCATTTTATCACAGATTAACCTATTGATCTGTGATTTTATGATTAGGACCAGTTGCCAAGTCTAGTTCATCAGGAAAATCCAATTCAGAATCGGTATTGCTATCCTGCGTTTCAGCTCGATCCTTATTTTCACTTTCGTCATACTTAATCATAATCATTTTTTCTTGCTTCCTTTTCACTTCGTCAAAACGTGTTCGAAGTTTTTCTTGCTCTCTCTTATAATCTCTCCAAGCCATGTTTAAATTGTGCAATAAAAAAGAACAAAATAATAAAATTCAAAATAATTTTTACAATTCGTAATTGCAACGCAAATACTAACCTCGGTCTCGGGCACCAACGCGGTTGAAAAATTTGCGATCTTTCACTTACTGCGGTCACTTAATTGATTGTATTATGGGGTCGCTCGATAAGAGGGCAGCTGAACGTGTGAGCTCCGAATCCTATTCGTTCGTCAATTATCGAAATTTTTCGGCAAGGTCGGTCTCAGAGACCGCATGGTAGTAACAAAGGCTTAATATTTATTTATCTCCAAGGAACAGATAAAGTGTCTATCTTGCACTCTCAGCCAATATTATTATTATTATGGCTAAATTTCAGAATTCAGAGCTGGACGAAAAACGGCAGATGTAACAACTCCATTTGTTAGCAGAACTTTTTAATAACATCTGAATACGCGGGTTTCCAAATTTTTGCTTTTCTATGGACAAGCCTACTACCACTCAGTTTTTCTCGAGGCCTATTAATCGAGCATAACAATATGTCAAGCCCGTGAGTATAACCAAGCTGCATAATTAGAAATCCACAAGGAAAAAGCTTATGTCTATAAATTACGATAATATATTGAATAATATATTTACCGAGTTCAATATCGTGATAGTCAACCAATGCAGACTCGTTATTTAACAACTATATTGCATGATATCCTACTTAGTGTATGCCCTTCAGGCCTAGAAAATTGTTAGACTGGCTCAATGTGAAAGTAAATGAGCGTCGCAAGATCTATATCTTACAATCTCCGGTATTCATGAGAGAAATGGTCTCGTCTAGCGGTTTTGTGGTATAATTTATTTGTCTGCCTTGAAATATGTAATTTTTAGAGAGCTATCATGAAAAACATTAACGACTAAATGTAGTAAATAAAAACCACTTTTATTTACACCAACATTGTCAAATCGGGATTATAAGGGTAACATAAACCACATCAAATGAAATATGTTACAACACATGTGTAAATTCATATAGAGCAGAAAAATAATATCAAAAAAGATACTCAACATTATAAGTATATAAACATTATTAAAAGAAGCTTGCCGTGTCATTTAGCTACACATTTTAAACAATCAACAAAACATAACAAGCAAGTTGAAAATAAGAAAAAGCAAATACAAAATTAGTAAACTTAACAGACATTTAATACTTTGTTTACCCAGACGAATCTAATCAAAGGCCAAGAACCAATAGTAGGAGTCTTCTAAAATTAATTTTAATTCAGGACCATCAACTATACCAATAAGAATCTTATATAATGTAAATGTATCATCATGTTAAAATAATAATCAATGTCATCTATTGGAAAAAAGTTTATAATTAATATTTGTTAAAAACGTCTTTGTGCCAGCACTCAAAATGCCGCCCCTTTCGAAAACTTAATACTTTTTATATGAAGTTTAATCTATTTTAATAATATTAATTATAAAGCATTATCGAAATTAACACAAAACTAAATAAGAAAATGTAAATTTAACTCTTATAACAAAAATAAACTCACATTTTATCCAAGTGGCAAGCATATTTTCAAGCTATAACTTAACTATTAAAAATGATGAACAAAACAGGAAAACATAAAGTATAACATTAAAAAAATTGTCTAGCCTTTCGTTAATCAATTTCGAATGATCAAAGTTTTTGAAGGTTGCATTACCTATTGCAACAATAGCTAAGTCTTTGAGACGTTCTTGCGGCATTGAAGACCACTAGTAATTTTTAATTATTTTTAGCTTAGAGGACGACTCTTCAAATCCCAGCGTTACAGATGAATTTAAAAATATTCTTTCAACTATAACTGACTAAAGTTGTAAATGAATATAACAAACTATTATATTGTTTCTGCTAAATGTTTGCATTTCATTAAAAAGTGCATCTCCAAGCGCATCTTTAGACGCTCCATGCTTTTCTCGTAAATTTAAATCAATGCAGTTTTATTCCAACTCATGTGACATCATATCAAAAATTAGAAAGATTCTGGCTTTATCATTAACAGCAATAGAAATGTATTTAAAATATTCCTTTTTTATTATCTATAACTTTATACTTTGTCGGTAGCTTCATATAGCTTTTTCCTTCTTATGCAAATTTCAGAAAAATTAGAATTTATCAATGGTGCTCGCTAAATTGTCGATTCTTTTAAGTAGATACCGTGGCATTTGTCATATCAAAATCTGTTCTTATAAAATTGAGGTACCACAGCTTCCCAAGCCCGTTTCACATTAAGCATAGCATAGCTAAGTAGTTTAACATTGGTTTGTTAGTCGATTTTGTTTTCACTACTTTTCGCCGCCCACAAAAATCAGCGCTTTTGTGCACGCACAACCAGCACACCAATAAGAATGGCCTTGGAGACCAGATTAGACTGGCATATTCTGATCCAGATCTTATATAACTACAATAAATTGCTTTAAAGCTCTTGATATCACAGTTAGTGTCCTGTTTACAAAACCCAACATTTTTATTGCTTCATTCCTTATATAGTTTACATATTAACCGATTATCCTCAACTCTATATTACACGGGTTAAAGTAGAAAACATATAATAGACGAAGTGAGAGAAAAATGGGGTCCTTGAAATCGATTTAACCCAATTTTTCGCCCACTTCGTCTATGCATATTTTTTCTATTTTAACCCGTGTAAAAATTGACGATGCCTATCGATTTCAATGGCGTACCCATTTTATAGATTATGCCATCTGTCAACTGCCCGCTGTCACTTGTCATTATGGTACAGGTGGGCCACCCTATTTTACAGGTTACGTTATCTGTCATCTTTCAACCACCATTTGTAATAGGTACGTCATAATATTTTACAAAAGTAGTACCTAGTTGAAGTTTTATTCATTCATTTATTTTAATTTTTTCGATACACGTGCATACGTGTGAGTAAATAATCTCCACAACCTTTGCAATCTTAAATTAAATTAACATTTGAACAAATATTTCTTAAATGAAGAGTATATATAGGCTGTACGCATGTACGAATAGTTATTTATGTACCAAGGGTATTAAGTAGATGTTTATGCCCTGAGGGCGACAATGTTACAAACCCGAGGGCCTCTGGCCAGAGGGTTTATAAGTCGCCCGAGGGCGTACACATCTATTAATACCGGTGGTGCATACAAACTTTTATGTCATACTAGTTCGTGATTGCATTCACAATATGTAAATATTAAAAAAAATACGAATTCAATTCAATTATTTGAGTCCATAAAGTGTACTTTATGCCCGCACGGGCCATAAAGTGGACTTTATGCCCGCACGGGCATAAAGTAATCCATTATGTAAATGGTATCTAAGGTATAAAAACACAATAATGTACTGGCATGACATAAACATACTAAATGAAACAAACACCTTTTGTATTCCATGCAAAACTTTTAATCCAAAAAGGACTTTCTAAAAGAGCGTAACAGACCGCTTTTGGCCTAAGCCATCATCAGTGTTACCTGGAAAGTAAGTAAAAGATCCACCCATTAACGAAAAATCAGTGAAGGCGGTAAGATTTTTAGGAAAAGAAAATGATACAATTGACATTGTTATATTAAGATTCTAGAATTGTTAAGATTTGAAAGAAATTAAATTAAGGGTGTAAAGTCCTTTTGTAAAGGTTAGGTGAATTAGAACCGTCCATTCGTCTACAAAAAGTGCTATCCAAGGAGCACTCAAACGAAATCGGCCTACTAAAGAATAGACCCCAAGGCACCTATGCTGAGATACCTGAAAAAAGTGTAAGGATTCTTCTAGAAACACACTTTCCCGGGTCGGGCATAATTGCCAAAGAAGAGCTGGCACAAGAAGGCAAGCCCATTGAAACCGCTCAGCGTCCTACAAGAAGGGTAAAAGGTCTAGCCAACAAAATGTTAGAAAAAACACAATCAGATGGGCGATACATAGCTTTAATCCCTATAAATCCCCGGGAGTAGATTGAATCTTTCCAGCATTGTTACAACAAGGTATAGAGCACCTACTACCACATATTCAATCAATATTCATAGCTAGCTTTGCATTGGGCTACATTCCCAAAAACTGGAGGAAAGCTAAGGTAGCGTTCATACCAAAGACAGGGCGATCACAAGAGGAACCAAAGTCTTACCGCCCCATTAGCTTAACCTCCTTCCTTCTTAAAACGATGGAAAAGATTACCGATAGACACGTCAGGAGCAAGTTCCTTTCTAATGCTACACTGCATGCAAAATAATTCGCATACCAACCATCGAAATCTACCACCCATGCTCTACAAAATATCGTCCGCGATATAGAGAAGGCACTGGCTGAAAAAGAAGTGGCGCTGTGTGCATTTCTAGATATAACACACAATAAATACAGCGCGCCACAACCCGCAGAGGAGTGGAACCGACCACTACAAAATGGATAAAATCCGTGCTAAACAGCCGTGAAGTAACCGCGATCATTGGAGAAACAGCCGTCACAGTCAAAGTAATAAAGGGATGCCCTCAAGGAGAGGTCCTATTGCCCATGCTTTCGTCTCTGGTGGTTGACGATCTACTGGTAATACTGACTGAAGCAGGTTTTGAAGTCCAAGTTTACGCAGATGACCTAGTTTTAATAATAAGAGGCAAGCATGACAACGTTCTTTCAGAACGTATGCAAAGTGCACTCAACTTTGTAAATACATGGTGTACACAGGAAAGACTAAATGTCAACCCAAGCAAAACCGTAGTGATCCCATTCACAAAAAGAAGGAAGCTGAACCTTAAAGCACCCACTTTGGAAGGGACAACGGTAGAGCTTTCAAAAGAGGTTAAGTATCTAGGCATCGTTCTTGACCAGAAACTAACCTGGAACCCATACCTGGAAAGAACTATCAAAGAAGCAACGGCAGCGCTTTGGGCCTGTTGACGACTCTTTGGTAAAACATGGGGTCTAAAACCCTCCATCATCTGGTGGTCTTATAACACTCTTGTTAAGCCTATTATAACCTACGCCTGCTTGGTGTGGTGGGTAAAAACAAAGGAAATAACAACATAGCGAAAGCTAAAAAGAATACAAAGGCTCGCCTGTCTATATAACACGGGCTATGAAAACGTGTCCCACAGCAGCTCTGAAAACCCTACTTGACCTCCCTCCGCTGCACATATGCATAGAAAAGAAGGCCTGCGCCAGTGCGTATAGAGTCACTCAGACACAAAAACTGAAGTCAGAAATCCTGACTGGTCACCTTAAAATTCTGGAGGACATCCAGATAGAGGCGACGACCAAACCAACCGATGAAAACAAAACTCCATTTTGATTGCTTTTTTGAAGTGGTAATTCAAGACCGCAACACTACAGGGGAAAGACTAAAACAAGAGAGGGGATCACTTGTCTGGTACACAGATGGAAGAAAGATGAAGATCCGGAGATTTCGAACCTAGGTGTTGAATCTCTGCACCTTTAGGAAACACTGCGAGAAACACTCCCACAATCTTTCAAGCAGAACTAGATGCTATCAATATAGCCATATCTGAATGTGTCAAAAAAGGCCTAAGAGGTGCAAAAATCTATATCCTATCAGATAGCCAAGCAGTCTTAAAAGCGCTAACATCTAGCATAATCAACTAGCTAGTGTTGGATTGTCGGATGGCTGCAGATCAACTGGCAAACAGAAACAGACTCACCTTAATGTGGGTACCAGGGCACCAGAGTGTGGAAGATAACGAAGCCGCTGACCAGCTCGCACGGAATAGTGCACAGGCTCCCTTTTGCGGGCCTGAACCATTCTGTGGCATCACTAGAAAACACGTAATGAATGAACTCAGAACTTAAAAAAAAGGGAAAGAGACACATTGAGCTAATGCATCTCTCACCCGCCTAACTACACAAAAAAGCTTCTCAAGCTACAAAAAAAAAATGAGATAAAACTGGTCGTAGACCTTCTCACTGGACACGGCACCTAGAGGTACCACCTCAAGAGAATTGGGGAAAACCACTGACGAACAATGCAGATTCTGCCAAACTATGACTGAAACGTCAGAGCACTCACTCTGCGAATGTCAGGCACTGACTCGCCAAAGGTTGACGCATCTCGAAAATGCCCTTGTGGCACCGGGGATCTACAAAAGCTCGACCCTCGAAATATTCTGAGATTCTCGAAGGCGATAGGAATTTTCGTGTAAAATAGAAGGGTATAAACAAAAGATCAATAATTGTGGTCGACGTGTTTAAGGGCAAATCTTGCCGAGCGACCCCTCTACCTACTATACCATACTATACCAAGTGTGTAAAGTGAGAATGGTAATTAATTGCATAGAGTAGAATAAAAGGACCCCTATAGACGAAGGTCACATCACAATTTCAAAAGTTACAAGTCACATTTCTAAAAAAGGGCTCACATAATTTTATTTTAAAAACAAACGACAAATGTGTCGCTATTGACGGTTTGGCAAGTAGACTGATGACACAGGAAGTGATCCGTCAGGAACTAGCGGTAATTTCAAATCTGAAAACCTAAAATTAAATTAAAGGCAGACATTCGCCCGACCCAACCTACCAAACTGCCCCCATTTTTTTGGGTTATTTAAATCATGTTTTATGATCTATTAAGGGTATTAATATTAGTGTGGCAGAGATGGGCAAGACCAACTCAACTCGAACCTATTGAAGAAAGGAAGGAACTTAACTAATTGAAAGAATAACTGTATTAAGAGCAGACATTAGCTCAACCCAACCAATTTCTGAATAGTGTAAAAGTAGTTAAAGTAGAGCAACTCTAACCAGTTACTTAAATTAGTATGCAAAGTAATGACTTTACTTCATGCGCAACAAATAGATATTTTCATTAAAAATTTAGAGAAACATAAAAAACATATTGAATCATAATCCAATATAGACTATGTCTTTAATTGAACGAATAAGTTTCTATCTAAAGAACTGGCAGCCTATGATGGAGAAAAAATTAATCATTATGCTTTCAAACAACCATTTTTTTAAAATTCACTTTCTCCTGAAACCGACAAGCAAGCTGACTGGTTCATGAAAAATCAGCGCTGTATCGAATATAGGTTACACATATCTGCACCACTTTCATCAATAATTATTGTAGAAATATTGACTCAGGAAGCGCAATATGTTAGCGTTAAAGGAAACGAAAAAGCAGATTACCTAAGAAAATATTCCAGCAAATCCATATTATAAATTAGATGACCAACGAATTTTAATTTCTACAAGCCAAAATGTATTTATCATTCCAAGTCACCATATATGGGTGCGCTTTCGAATGTATTTTATATGTATAATAATTTTTTTATTTGTAGATAAAAAATATTCATTTACCATTGTTTCATTAAATACATTTTTAAACTTCCTAATACATGCATATATTATTATAATATAATTTAAACATATTATTTTGATATTTTTTCGAGATGCTGTTAAAATTTTACATTTTGCCACATCAATTCCATACCACTGGATTTGACCTATAGACTCACATTATTTACCTAAGTATTTTTGCAATTTCCGGCCGTCTTCGCCATTTTTTATAGTCATAATTAATTTTAAATCATCAGCATCAATATTAGCGATGAAATAATTAACCAAAATGTCAAAAAATAATGGAGCCGAATAATGACACACTTGTTTCTGATCAGACCATATATTATTATTTATACAGCTTGTCTATGTTTCGATAAATAACTCTTAAACCATGATAGAATTTGACCATAAAAACCAATTTATTCGGCATAATTTCATAATGCTGTATATTATAAATTATAATAAAATAATGTAAAATGCATTGTGCCCTTTCGAATTGAGGATTTTCTTCTGCGAACTGATGGACCGCTCCAGAATTTGCATCATAAAATTTGTTGACCATTTATAGTTCACATATGCCCTCTCCTGATAACGTTGGACCCCAATGGCCGCAGTATTTTGACTGTGCAAAGGTAGCATAATAATTTAATGGATCATCAAGACAATTTAGCATCGAATAAAAGAATATAGATAGTATAAAACGTCGATTTTCTTGCTTATTCTAAAATGGATGATATGATTTTGACGACATTTTTGTATTCTAGGAGGAGTTCTAGTCATATTTTATATAACATAACCTATGCAATTTTTCAATCGTTTTCGAAATATTTTAAATAAAATACTACTTTGCATAAATATACTTTAAACGTGACTATCCAGGTTGCAAATGAGCCTAAGCTGCTTGAGATATTTGTGTGAATATTCCAAAAAGATTTCCCTATTGGTATAGTAATGAACTAAAATCAGTTTTTCTAAATAAGAAAAGTGTGCATAAATTGTAAAATAAAACTCAAAGCATACAGTGCTATAGGGAATTTTGTGACTAAAATGAAGGTTTTACTTAACCAATGTTATGATAGTGTCACGCCCTGTTGTCGGCGTGTTGGTTTTATAGCTCAGCTAGGATTAATCTACGCCAGGTGAAAAGATTAGGTAAAGAAGACACTTCTGTAAAAATAATAGCAATGTCTGTTGTCAAAAGACTCAATGAATTTTCTCTTTACCGGATAATTAGAATACGCATGTCTTTTCGGTTAAGGTATACCTACTTGAATAGTTTATGACCCTGGTCACTGTTTATAATAAAGTTTTAAACAGTTGTTTATTGGTAGTTTTGGCAAGTGCTGCAAAATTACTGGTAATTTCTTTTTGGTAAGAATATTGGTAATATTACGTAATTTCTGGTAATATTGCTAAACCGCGGCGAAAATAGATATTTGTGTTTTTAGAGCGTAAAGTAACGGATTGCCACTTGAGAAAGAATGTTACGGTTACGGTTATCTTTCGAAAACCGCAAACTTACTTTGCGCTCGAAAGATACACAGAATATTTTCTACAGCCGCATTTTAAAAAATTAAATGCACATTTCTCTATACTTATTTTGAAATTTGCAAATGACTGCATTTTAACATATTATATTCGGGCATATTTAGAACAGGAGTGCCAGCAACAACTGTAACAAACGCACGACTGTCATTTATTTATTTTCGGTTGCCATGACTATTCATAGCACACTCGACGGAAAAAGTGAGCATTTTCTTTTCCATGTACGCTCTAGAGCGTAAAATAAGAATCCGCGGCATTCGTCGATTTTGCGATTTCATTTGAATTTAGTAATTAGATATTTTGCATGCGGCTAGCGGCTGTAGAAAAAGTCTTTTTAAAATATGCAAAGGAGAAAGAACAAACTCATCGAGAGAACAGAGCTTCATTAAATTAACTGATTATTGCCCTAATTAGATGGCTTCAAAAAGTTTAATAACATACAAAATAATTGAACTTAAAACTTTCATCACAGTCTAATTCAAATTTTCAACTAAAGCCAAAAAAAAACAAATCGGTTTAATATGCACGTTTATTAAAAAAAAGTAATTAAATATTTTGCAGTGAACACAAATCTCATAGCAAACAGTCTTAAATAAACAGATATTAAATAATAACTAGTAACTCTTCTAACTCTTTTAAAAAATATAAAAAAGGAAGCACTAGCTTGCGCTACTTGCGTAGGTATATCTCAAAATAAAATCTAAAACAATCTAGTCCATATATCGCTTTTAATTTTACCCATTTGAACGTCTAATGCGCACTACCACTAATACAAGATGTTGCCGCGTTGCATTGACTAAGAAGACTGAGGACAGAGACAAGGGAGAGACGCGCAACTCAATGTTAATAAATCATCCGAGCGAGAGAAAGCTGCTTTGCCTTCTTTGTTTGTCTTTAGGGCAGGTGAACGCAGATTGCGCTCAAGGAGGATGCTGTAATTTGCCCGCCAAATTGAAATTAAGCATCTCTTCTGTTTTTGTTTATTTCTTTACAATTTGGAGGTTCAATTAAATAAATACTCCCATATAACTCAAAATTGTACATT
The DNA here is from genome assembly GCA_016904865.1 of Pissodes strobi. Classification (NCBI taxonomy): domain Eukaryota; kingdom Metazoa; phylum Arthropoda; class Insecta; order Coleoptera; family Curculionidae; genus Pissodes; species Pissodes strobi. The sequence continues at coordinate 37,050 of MU184044.1, read as the reverse complement.
ACGAAGCAATATCACTAAAAGAAATACCATTGTAAAACTGAATGGCCCAATAGACCATGAATCTTCCTTACCATTTATTAAATTTGATATAAACATAAATATTTATTATAAAGGCTTTCAATTATTGATTAAGTGGATTTGACAGAAATTTAATTAAATTGCTACTTTCGATTATTATTTCTGGGTAATTTTTCTTTAAGAAATAAAGGCAAAGACAATCGAAAGTGGCATAAGTTCATCTAAATGACAAGTGCAAATAATATAAGGCCAAAGACGTTGCAGATTCACACTTCAAAACAATCCATTTCACTATTATTATAAATTGTCTGTTAAAAAACACAAATTAAATAATATACAATGTACATACAAAGTCAATAATTTACGTAAGCAGCAAAACCAAACAAAGCGGCCGTTACAAAAATACCAAACCTGGCTCGTCATCGTTCATCGACGGGCGTCACCGTTCAGGTGCCGCGTGCCGCGTTGTCAAATTGAAAAATGTTGATTCATGGTACGTATATCTTTTGTTTCTTAATCAAACGTGAGCAAAAAAAGAACATCAAAATTTATATACAGAAACTGGAGGCAACTCGGCAACCACGAGGAGAGCGATGACTGCACCACCTACGTTCGCCTGCCTAGATGAATGGCCAAGAAGTCAGTATAGGAAGTTACAAACAATAAGAGATAAAAACCCTGAATAAATTTACAGGGACAGTTACCAGTCTCTCATTTGTCTCTGCTGAGGACACTAACTACTAACTGAGGAAACTAACCAAATCTAACTATACTAATTTTCCGCCTTCACGCATGCGTACGTGCTAAGTGAGATATTGGAACGACAACATCGGGCTTGTGCCAAATGCGCAGGTCCGATGGTCGAAAATTTGGTGTAGGCAGACGTTAGTGACTGAGAACTGGGCATGTTATGTCAGCACGCTATCGATACATGTGTTTTAGTGGGTCACAACAAGCAAAAAATCAGTTATGAATTTTAAAACGCGGCGAGTTCTACGTAACCGAGTACGTAACATTCAATATTACCGGTAATATTACTCGGAAAATTACCGAAACTTTTAGGGAATACTACGGTAACACAGGAATGTTACTCAAGGGGAGTGGTAATATTACGTAAGATGACGTAATATTACCGTAACTTCTGATGGTAATATTCGTACTGTGAATCACTAGTTTTGGCTATTTAATTTAGGTAATTATTTTAGCATTTTAAGGCCAGGCTAGTTTGGGTTAGTTTTACTAGATTTCACTTAAAAATTTAATCCACTTTAACTACTACCACAGCAGTGGCGTGCAGTGCCATTTAGGAGAGGGTAGGCAACATAATAGAAAATGATACAGAAGGAATAAGCCCGCCGCAGGCGCCACCGTAAGTAGATTTTTTTTTCAGGTGCCACAGCCAAAAACGTCCATTTTGAGGCTCCAAAAAATGTAGGCATAAAGCCTTTTCAATTCGAGTTTCGCCAAAACTATGCAAAGAAAACGCGTTGTAAATGGTTAGTGGACTGGCCTTGTTTTTCTGAGACATTTGACACATTATTTACATCAATATACCCACGTTTACTCTACAATTTCCTTCTTCGCCAAAGAGTAAGCATAGCCAACAATACATTTTAATTTTATGACGACACCTGCAGAGCCACTAATAATTGTCATGGATTTTTTTATTAAAATTTATTAGAAAGAAAACCTCGTTTTCTCTCTAACCAACAAAACTAACCCACAAAGAAAACAACAACCCCTTGTATAGGTACTAAACTAACTATACTTTCAAAACTATAACTAAAAGCGCAGGGCGTCAAATCCAAATCTCACACAAGAATAGGGCACATGGAAAAGGGAACCTGAGATTATTCTTATTTATGGCTGGCCAATGCCGGTGTTGTATTATCGGGTTTCAGTTTCTTGCAAAAAAAATGCATGGCGTTATTAATACCCAGATATCGAAATATTAATAAATTTAGGGATTCCCCATGTACTGTAATTTTAAACATTATTAAATAATAAAGCTTTCTTAACCAAACCCTGTAATGATGTAACCGGTAATCGCTTTCAAACCAATTACTAAAGCGCAAAAAACAATAACAATATTAACCTTGTTAAAAAAGAACGTCTATCAAATCAAAATATTAATTAAAGAGAGCACATTTTGCCAACAGCACTTATCGTTGCGTCGTCGCGTCGGTCGGCCCGGACCATCTTCGCATGCTTTGTCTCTTTTCTTTTTATGTAACGTTTGATTTGGCTGTCTTTTTTCAAGCACTGCTTTTTGCTTCCATAGTAAATCCAGTATTGACGGTATAAGTGCATGCCTTCGGTTTGTTATGGAATGCTTTTTAGCGGTTGCCGTCGGAGAATATTATTCCGTTTAATATAGGTAGCGTAATATGAGTGGTAGACTGTGATGTTTTTCTATAATATAATTAATATTTTAATTGGCGCTTAAGATAAGCTTTTTAAATTTGGATTATACTTATTAGTAAAATTATAATTTATATTATCAGGATTAAAATTAAATGGGAAAAATATTCTTCATAAAATTTTCGCTTATGTCTTGACAAGGTAATAGAGCAAACTCCATATTTTTATCTCGTAAACTAACAAAGATATCACAATAATTATACGCCCTTCATAAAAGTTTCGCTTATGTCTTGACAAGGTAATAGAGCAAACCCCATATTTATATCTTGTAAATTAACAAATATATGACAATAATTAAACGCCCTAGCCTTATACATACCTTAACGGATTTGGTTAAAAAGTAGTTTTATTTTAAATATAGGTATCACTCAATTAACAAAAAGGAAAGGCCTAAATGAAAAAAAACTGTTCTTCATAAAAGTTTCCCTTATGTCTTGACAAGTTAATAGAGCAAATCCCGTATTTTTATCTTGTAAACTAACAAAGATATCACAATAAACGTCCGTAACCGTTTTCAGTTCCCTGCCAGCTCGCCCGCCGTGTGTTGCGATCGCCCTCCGAGTGCCGGGATCGCGACCTTCAAATTTTACTCCCGGTGCGCGTTAAGAAGTTTCACTTCAAAAATATACGTTTAATATTATGATGTATTATTTTTTGATTAATTTGCGTATATACACAAAATGATAGGTTTGTTTTAGGCGCCAGCGGATAGGCTTGCCCCCCGGCGCCCGCATTTGTAGCTACGCCACTGAAGTGATTTAACTTGAAACAAAAGAGATACGACATAAAATTTACATTTTCTTAATGAGACAACTTATTTATTGTATTGGTTCGTTTTTGAAAGCGTCTCATTATTTCGATACGTTTCAATAAAAAGGATTTCGTATTAATTTTTAGTAATAATAGAATTAATTTAAGTCATATGAGTAATTTGCGATTTCAATTATTAGGAAATAGAAAATGGTAACAATAAATACCTAATATGCTAAAACAAATTAATATTTTACGGGAAAAAATACACAAGGTGGCTTTTCTACATTTTTTCAAATACGGCCCTGTTCAGTTCTCGTTGGATAATCCTATATATACTTAAATAATGTTTAAATAGTTATATTGGCTTATTTATATTTGACTGTTTTTTAATGGAACAGTAAAATATTTAATATTTTGGCGGAAAAAAAAAATCGTGCAGTGAAATAAGATCAGCGAATGTTTGAATTGGTCAGCAAAATATTTAATATTTTGGCAGAAAAATAAATAATCGAGCAGAGATATTAGATTAATAAAATAAATATTTTGGAAGCAAAAAAAAAATAATCAAGCGAGCAAAATTAGGTCAGCAAATGCCCAAAATCTCTCAAACTAATCAAATCGATTTTGCCAGGCTTCCGGAAGTAATGGTTGCGCTTTAGCAGAATCGGCTAACGCCTTGTTCTACACACCACCTTGTTTGAAAACTGCTATTACGCAAACCTTACTTCGCGCTATGTTGTACTGGCTTAAACGAACCGAAACTAATCCAAAGTTATCCCCTAGGGTTGTACAAGCTCTTCTTCGCTCAAGCTCATACCGAAAATTAATTAGATTGATTTGGCCCAAGTTTACGTGAAGTAATGCATTCGCGACTAAACTAAACGCCTCGTGCTACAAACCTCCTCGTTTGAAAACTACAACTTTCAACACTTGTTAGGTAATACAGCGCTGGCCAAAGGTCTGGAATAAAACTCATATTTTTTGAGCAAGAAATGTTTTCAAAAAACGCTGAAACACGGTAACTGATTTTGAGTTTTTCACATTTTTTGGTTAAATAAAAAAAATTTCAACCCCCTGACCTTCAACTACCCCAACTTTTTTTTCAAATGGAAACCTATTTCTTGAAGGAACTCGTTGAAAAGCACATGAAAAATGTAATCCAGCCATTCCAAATAAACAAGTTTTATGTTTGCAATTACCAGGTTTTTTTTAATTTATAAATTAAAACGTTTTTATAAAATTAAACTTTATTAAATTCTATTCATAGGTGATTTAATGCCGCAAATGCTGAAAATGTCCTCCATTTACTGTCTGACATTCTCCTAGGCGATAGTAAAAGCCGTCCACAGCATTACGAATGACTTCAGGTAGTATATTACGTATCTCCGCCGTGATTTTGTGCTTTAGATCTTCAATATTGTCCTGTCTATCCTGATAAACTCTTTCCTTCAAATATCCCCAAAGAAAGTAATCTAGGGGCGTTAAGTCAGGGGATCTTGGTGGCCATTCAATTGTATCGCGTCTCCCAATCCAACTATTTTGAAACATTTGATCTAAGTACCTGCGAACATTAATACCAAAAATGTGTAGGAGCGCCATCTTGTTGAAACCAAATTTTTTCATCATGTATAAGATGTGAGAAAAAATCTGAGCTAGCGCAGGTATCAGTTCGAATGTTAGGAAGTCTAGGTAGCTCTCAGCCGTAAGGTTTTCTTAAAAAAAAAATGGTTCCCAAATTCTAATATTAATAATACCTGCCCATACATTAACTTTTTGAGGACGCTGCGTATGCGCTTCTGATATCCAGTGTGGATTTTCCTGAGACCAAAAGCGATAATTGTGCCTATTAACCACTTCATTTAAATAGAACGTAGCCTTATCCGAAAAAATTATATCCATTGGAAAGTCATTGTTATCGTCACACCGTCTCATCATTTCCTCACAAAATTCCAAACGCCTATCATAATCGTCTTCCAATAGCTGTTGAATAAGTCATACCTTATACGGATGATATTCCTCTTTTTCTAAAAACTTTCGAATTGGAGTTCGAAGAATATCCTGACTACGAGCCAATGAAACCGTTGAAGTATGAGAATTTTCAAAAATTTCTAATGCTATGTCCAATTTTTTATCGTCATCCAAAGCAACTGTCGGACCAGATTTGGGCAAATCACGTGCTGTACCGTGTTCCTCAAATTTGTGAAATATTTTACTAACGGTCCCTTGTGAGATTTGGTTTTCGGGATATTTTGCATTACATAAATCACACACTTCACGTTGACCTCTTATTTTGTCTCCACATCCAAATAGTATCAAAATTTCGATACGCTGCTTTTCTGACAATACCATTGTGATTTTAAAATTTTGGTTTTTGACACGATACGAATATTCAGACTTCCGATTCACAACTAAAGTAAACAATTAGCCTGAACAGCCTGGTAGATGAAGAAAGACACAGAAATATCTTATTTTTTGCTCGAGCTACAATAATAATGGTTCAAATTTTTTATCTGTTATTAATTTTTCCCAATTGTTCCTTTTTGCGCGTTTTCACATCACTGCGTGGCGTGGATGGAAATAAGGAAATTGACATCACCGATATAATCACCGGTAAAATACAAAAATAAAATGGGCTTCCTTGAGAAATTCCAACTGAGATTTTACTTTATAAAGATATTGTCGGAGTAACTTCATGTTCCATCACCGTAATCCTCCGTGGCCGATTGTTAAGATAAAAGTTGAACCTTTATTTTCAGTAATGTTATAGCTTATCCAATAAAATATGATGATTTAAACAATGAGGTAAATGCCTTAGATAGGGCCAGTAAAGTGCCGCATCATCTCCTTTCTCCATGCTGCTGTATAGTGCTTCTATGAACTCGTTGGTGATTTTGCAATGAATTTGTTTTTTAAAATTGCCATGTTGCAATGCCAATATTAAAAAAACTATCAGCTTCTGGGTTCCCAATACTCTATAAAACGGCGAAAGAAGACTTATGACGCGATAGCTAGAAATATTCTCTGTTTCTCCTTTCTTGTAGATAGGCATTACAATGGCCAGTTTCAGTCAATCTGGAAAAATACTGCCGTCCAAGTCCAAAGTGGAATTTACCAATTATGTTTATGGGATTATGATTAGGTTAAAGCAGTTTTTAGTAACAGAGTTGGGTATCTCATCAGCACTTTTTTATTTTTCATTTTATGAATTAATTCTATTTCAATGTCAGTTATTTCACAAACAAAATTAAATTTATTTTAATTAAAATTTTATATACCTAGTCACTTGGGTCAACATATGTCTTCGGTTTTTCGTATTTGTAAGGATTTTTCTTAAATTCCAAATTGTGTTTCATTTATTTTCAATTAATCATATTTTATTCTGATAATACCTTCATAGATTTATAGTTTTCTGGATGTCCATAATAGATATACAAACCTTTCAACCGTCTCATTGAAGTGTATTATTATCTAGGTGTTTTCATCAAAGTATAAGATTAATATAACTTATGAAATCTGAAATACCGAGAACAAAACACCAATTATACAGGGTTAGGTAACTTGTGCAACACAAAAGCAATAGTTCTCTAATAATTATCTACTCTGCGAGCACCATAATTTGTTTTATCTGATGAAAGTGCAAGATTTTGTAACAATTGCGCTAATTGTTACTTTTATGCGTCTTTATGCAGTGTTATAAGGACTCGGCTCTGCATAAGAATGAACAAACTTTTAAGTTTTAAGGCAAAATTATCGACAATCATTTGACTTTATTGATATTCTCTCTGCAATACCTCGGGCTACTATCGGATCATTTTGAGGAAAGAGTTTATCTAGACATTCAAAGGTTTTCTTAGACTAGGACTACCTACTTACAGTTTAAAGGCCATGCATCAGAATTTACGAATTATTGATAGGATACTCTTTTGCTTTTAATGCAACAGCATAACGCAATCGCATTTTACTGTCACATCTGTACCCAACATGAAAGAGTTCATCACGTTTTCCCATATTTAGGGCCTCATATCTATGTCGGGAAGAATCGAAAGTTATGCAAAATCTCCTTATATGTAATCCTATTTGATGTTATTTTTTGACATTTCTCCTTTTTTAATCGAGTTTTACTGACGTCAATATGCGTTTGATCTATAATCTTCCTTCTGCTGGGAATATTCGGATCCTGTATTGGGGAGAGGAAGGTCTTGTAACCAGCCTTAAGCATAGGGTGCCAATTATGTAACACTATTTGTTAATTGCTTAACAGGCGGTCCATATGCCAGGTTTACTCAGCGGATTCGATAATAATTAAAGGCGTGGGTCGAAGGGTTGGCAGTTAGGCGAAGGCGCCATTAAATTTTTAACTAGGAATATATTAATGATTTTTACACATTGAAATCCGGGCAGTAAAACTTAGAAACATACCCTAGACAAAAATGTTATGAAAATTAGAAATCACCGGTATTCACTAAGGAAAGGTACCTTTGATACTAATTTACCAAAATAAACATCATTATCCCAATTAAATTATTTATTTAAATATTAGATACTTTCACAAACACTCCAAAGACAATTAATTATATCTTAAATTAATTTGAAGTTATGGTATCGCCCATAAATTAATGTGAAGATTCTCTTATGATGTATTTGATATATGTTATCAGACTATTAAATCAAAGCAAAATAAGATACGAAGTTTTAATCTAGGTTCTATAACATTAATATTGCCCAATTCCTATCTTGAAATAATTTCAACCAAATATTGGATTCTTAAAGGTTTGACTAAATGCAGTAAATCACAAAACACTATAAATAGGAGGCATTTTACTAAATTAGCTTTACAATAAACGAATAAGATAACCGGTGGAGTAAATATGTATAGATATAGCCGGTAAATATCATTAGTTATAAACGAAATGAGTACTAAAAAAAACTAGGCTAAATGGATCCTATGGTAGCGATAATATCATTATATTAATAAAAGTTAGTAAAGACATAATAAATCAATGAAATAACCAATGAGGTAAATATACATATATCTAAACGGTAGATATCCATAGGTAAAAACGAATTGATTAATAAACAAAACTAATCTAAATAAGCAGTTAACCAGAGATCCATGAAGTAAGTAAATATGTATACCTAGCCGGTAAGTACCTGCGGTTAAAACGAATTGAGCTCAGTTCGATGTCAAAGTTAAGGCCAAAAAATTAAATTTGCAAATAGCAGTTATGCGAAACAAATTACTGCCATAAGCCTTACAACTAATTATAGTAAAAATAAATCAATTAACTATTCTGACAGTAGCAAAATAAACTCTACTCGAGATAATATCAGATATGATAAAAAAGCACATCCATAGGGACCATGAAGAGAAGCAGACACATATATGATACGCGATACTTGATAACCTACAGCTTGTTAAAGGTAAGTTCTATAAGGAAAATGGCAAGATCAGTAAACGAAAATGAGAAACGATAATATAAACGATATAGACAGTAAACGACCTACCTACAGTCGTTTAACGGTAATTCATTAATCAAAATGATATATAACGATAATATATACGGTAAGGAAAGCAAACGACCTACAGTCGTTTGCTTTCGATAATATTAACGATAATATATGCGATAAGGAAAGGTAGGTAATAAGAAACAAAGTAGATATTACTTGTATCCAGTAGATTTGCAGCCGCTGGCGTTTTCTGCGAACCGTTTCCAATATGTGGTTGTATCACCTTGACAAAAGGCCTCGGTACGGCTAAATGACACCAGAAACTCGCTAGGTTGGCATGATCAGTTCCAAAGAAAGGCAATCTGTCCCCTCACAGATTGGTCTCCCGGAAGGTCCCTTATTAAATTATAAATAATTTTCATTTTTCGATATAGACACCCTAACATGTAACAAACTTTTTTGTCATAGGAAGGGTAACCAGGCTAGTCGTTAAACACATTTATCGGTATCAGACGATAAGGTCGATAATTACAGAAACTACATCTGGCAGTATCTTTGCCGATTAATTTCACTACAAAAGCTGACGATAATTAGGTATACCTGATGGTCAAAAATAACAACGATAATTTTATATGCCAAATTGGTGCTTTTTCTATATCTAAACACTTTGAGCGTCCACATGAGAAGGGCTGCCAACTCCCTCAAAAAAGATTATATACCACATCTGTCCAGTGGCACTCGAAACGCATTCATCTTTCTAGCGACCGGAACAACGGAAGTAAGGTGGCGGGAAGTAAGGTAGCGAGAGTACCGACAACACAAATTGACCAGTAAGAGGGGAAAATTGCACTACTGGATTTTGTAACATTCACAGCGTTCGGAGAGCATTTAAAGCTGATGTTTATTCACAAGTCAAAAAACGTAGACTGCACACAGGGAACAAACAAATTACCTTCCGCTTAGTAGGCAAGATCATCCACGGAGATGGCTGGGGAAAATAATTTGTTTAAATAAAAAAACGGCATTTTCAGCAATTATCGAATTAAAACCAATTTGATGCATTCATGAGATGATAAAAATTAAAAGAACTGAACATTATTTAGGTAATATAATATACCTTAATGGCATCAAATTCAGCTCTCTTCCAAACAATTTACTAATTAATGTTGTCTAAAGTGTCACTTTCAATGTTGAATATAGCTAAAGCGCTGAGCTTGTCTTCTAAGATGGACGTTCGAGGCTTGTTTTTAACTTCAATTTTGAAAATGACCTTTCTCCATTGACCATAAGTAACAGGTGCATTCCTAAAGCAATCTCAAAATTAGGAAAACAATCTTTAATGTTTTTTTTTTCTAAGAATGAACTTATATATCCACTTCTTCCCCGCAAACTCTGTTGCAATGATATCCTCATTACTATGTGTTTTCAACTTTGGGAGAAACCTAAAACCTTATTATCAATTAGTTGCTATTCCTCAATGCTCTGCCACAATGATGATTCAAATTGATCTATGATGGGAAATTCTGAATTCGAAATATTTCTGAGCCAAACTTCTGGTGCTTGAGCACAGTCAAGAAGTGACAATAGACGTTTATTTTGCGTTTTGCTGTGTTTCAACCTTTATGTTTGACTCGTTCAGAAGTGGAGATGGAACAGTAAGTTATACCTATGTCTATTTACAGAGTACCTAGGCATAAACTTTTTTCGCCAAGTTCCTGTCGTATACCTTAAGTTGCAGTAGTCCTTTCTAAAAAAAAGAGTGAGATATAAATTAGAATTTGTGCTTCAATAATAACGAAAATTTACCTAGAGACAGAGACGATCCAAATCGTGATAAGCTTTTCTAAATACGGCTTCTGGTAGAAATGTTGCAGCAAACATTTATAAAACAAACAAAATCATAAATGCTATGTGTCGATGAACAAATTGTGCCTTTGAAAGGCAGATCCCCACCAAATCAGTAAAAATCCCTAAAAAACATATACATATACATACGATTTTTGTTTTATATGACGACAAGGGTCTTGTTCATAATTTTGAAATTTATACAGGAAAACTAAACCCTGTCTGGTAAAGAAAACGTTGAAGCCAGTGGGAATACTGAACATACAGAAAAACCCCTGTTCCTCGACAACTGGTTCTCATTGATCAAGTTGCTCACAAGTATATACAGTGATGGAATATATGCATTGGGAACTATAACAAAAGACAGATTTCCAAATTTAATTTTTACAGACAAAAACCATATGAAAAAAGAATGGTCGAGGGGGCGTTGAGGAACGCAGAACCATCGTGAATAATGTAAACATTTTTGGCACTGAAATGGTATGACAACAAAAGTGTTTAAATTTTTGTGGATCCAAATCAACGGATGTAATTAATCGTGATCGAAAAACTAACTCAATGACTGACGTAGTTCCATCAAATATTATAAAGCATTACAAATTACAATAATTTTATGGGAGGAGTTGACTTACTGATGGATTCATAGCTTACTATAGGATAGAATGTAAAAAGTGGTACCATAAGTTATTTTTCTACTTCATTGACTTAGCTTTAGTTTGTGCTTGGATCCGGTACAGAGAAGATATGGCAAAATCTAATTGGAAAGGAAGCATAATATCGATTCTTTATCTTTTCGGTCTGAAGTGGCGGATACTGTATTCATGCTAGGAAAAGCTTGCTGGGCATCAACTTAGATAAAAAAAAAACGTGTCTTGGCGTAATCACGTCACCAAAATCGCCAAGGCAGCAGCACAAATGCTAGAAGCACTCTATAAAGCAAAAAGTTGTATACACCTCTTCAGCTCTTACTGCTCTATAAGGCCCAGATACGACCATCTCTGGAATACTGTTCCCATGTGTGGACCTCGGTACCGAAACACTTGCTCAAGATATTAGATTCCATACAGATGCAACAAGTTTTTTTTATTATTGAAATTAAAAGTAATTATTTTTTTTTTAATTAAAATGAAACGTAGCCCCGGAGAGTCGAATTGCAAATGCCTGGCCCCGGTAGTGGGGTCGTTAGAGCTCTTCCCAACTGAACTGAAAAAGCTCCGCGGGTGTTGTGCAGGGTGTCTTGGCCCGCTTATTAAATTAAAAGGTACCCAATCTCAACCTAACAAAAAAACACAATATATAATTTAAAGAACAATCTATTTGCTACTAAGGTTTTTTTTTGAAAACACAGCAACAATACTACGGTAAAACGGCACGTTAAAAAAAAAAAGAATATCAAATGACTATTAAATTTAAATAACAATTGGTACAATATGGTGATTGTACGGAGACCAATTCTGTTGTTAACACTTGGTACTGTATGTCTCACTTCTAAATGCACTAAACACTACGAAGCGAAGTGATCACTTTGATGTTACCTAAGCTAATTACATATAAGTATGCGTGCGCTAGTAGCTGCACCAATCATAAATATAGCAATAATAATATGTATTGCTAAATGACCACAATAATTATATCAATCGAGTCGATAAATTAATAAAAAAAGACTAAAATTATTGAAAACAATCTTATAGCTCGACTGACAATGCTTGATTTATCTTAAAAAAAAAAGAAAATTCAGAGCGATTATATTAATTGGTCCGATAAACAAGTGAATAAATGAAAAATAAAATTAATGAGTTATCTTAGAGCTGGGCGGTCAATGTTTGATTTATATTAAAGAAATAAGAACGATTATATGATATATCAATCGGTCAGGAAAATAAATGAACAAATCAAATTAATCTATCTAACACCTCGGCCGAAAAGACCGGATTTATATTTAAATATTAAAAGAAATGATTATCAATTGACCAGAAAAATAAATGAATAACTAAACTTAAGCTTCTGTACGATACCCTTTAGATCCGTTAAACTCTGGTGGAGGCGCCGGGCACCTGTTGGTGCTACTATGGCACTGGCCCCAAGAGTAGAACCCGCAGAGGACTCGGCAATACAATTGGCTCTAGTGTAGCCTGGTATTAGAGGTGGTGGCCCGGTAATTGGACTGGTAGCCCTGAATTATAACTAGTAGCCCGGAAATTGAAGTTGTGGCCCTGTAATTGGACTGTGGCCCGCTAATTGAAGTTGTTGCCCTGTAATTGTATTGTGGCACGCTAATTAAACTGGTAGCCAGGAATTTGAAGTGGTAGCCTGGTAGTAAAAGTTGTAGCCCGGTATTTGAAGTAGTAGCCTGGTGGTAAAAGTTGTAGCCCGGTATTTGAACTGGTAGCCCGGTATTTGAACCCTGAAATAACCCGATACGCATTAGACAAAAAGACAATAAAAAAAACTATAGCCCCCTTGCATAAATATATTTTCTTTATAAAACAAATTCCCCCAAAAAATTATCCATGGCCTTTCAAAGACCATCAGCAAATAAAAGAAATGCTAAGGTACAGACAACTTGAATATAAAACAGATAGGTATGAATCACTCCTAAAATAAAATATAAACTTTCCCGTATGATCAAAACTAAAGTTACATTAAAATAAAAATTCAGATTTGATAAAATGGAGTAGATAAGATAACCCATAGCACGCAAATGGTGGACAATGTACAAAAAAAGGTTATCACAGATAAGGCAATTAAATCGTTAATTCAGACAAAAACGACTGTGGCAATAATTACCTCGTTCGTGTGTGAGGGTTGCTAGAAAGTCGACGGTCTCGGTCTTATACGACGAACTTGGAAAGCCTCTAGAAATAAGGGAAAGACCATTAGCGTTATGGTGTCGTTCGCGTGCTTCACAAGCAATGGAGAAAATAATTAATTCCAGAGAAAATGTTTACCTAGTTCTGCAGTCAGATCCCGATAAATCGGTCGTGTCAAAACACAAAGAGTAATTACAATACCACAATATATCCCCAAAGAGTGGGTTGAATTAAATCACAATACTAAATATTGAGTCTCTACGACTGCACTAACAGCAAAGCTTCTTCTCGCCTTAAAAGGTATTCTTAGAAGAACTCTATAGTAATGGTAGTAGTAGTAATGGTCTGAAACATGCCAAGTGATTCGATACAAGGAATAATTTTAAGATAATAAACGACTTAGTTCTCGCTTATTATGATGGTAAAACGACGACGGGAGCCACAATTAACGCGCTGAAAATGTAATAAATGGTTCAAGAAATCCCAGATAATATTCCCCAACGAAACGATAAAGTTTTAAAAATTTAAATCGACAGCTGCAATTATGAGAAATAGCCCATTTCTATTACTCGGAACCAACAACCGAATGTTACAAAAAGTGCAGCCTGTATGCCGGGTGGAAAGATAAATAAAAAGCAGAGGTCCCAAAACGATCTCAGAAATGATCGGCCGGTGATTGGAATCCAGCAACCAGGGAATCCAAAAAGTTATGAAACATTCAAACCAAAAATAAAATATGAATTTGACGAGTCTAATGAAGCGTAAAAGCGGGTTTTATTAACAGAATTCTTAAAAACATAAATCGGGTCGCTGGCCGTTCTACGGTAATGTAATATAAATTAAGCAAAATAACAATAATATCATATTTTAATGATTGGATCAAACCTAAACGATATGTGCTTCGCTTATCAACTAAAATAAATATGGTCACAAAGTGTTATAAAAGCTAATACAAATATATCGTTAACCTAAATTTAGAATAGAGTTAATTTACATTAATAAATGCGGCAATTTCAAGCTTATTGTCAGCAAATCGAATCAATAAATTAGGAATTAATTAACCGATGATTGCAAAATACAGCATTTTTTTGCTAAATGCGGCGTATAAAATGAAATTTAAAGATGTTTTACAGTGGCAAAATCGGACTGTTACACAGAGGAGAGCAGTCTGTCTTGTGGATGACCCAGAGTATTTAGGAACGAATTGTGTTTTTTTGTAAGATGAAGAAGATATAATTTCAGTAATTATATGATGTTTTTATGTTGGGGTTAGAACCTTCGGCAAAATGCACTAAAACGGAGTGTTATCCATAATACCGAAACAGAATTATTGCACTCGACCCGCGTTTCGCTAACCATGTTAGCACCATCAGGAGGTGGTTGGAACTCAGTTTTAATTCTGTTTCGGTATTGTGGATAAAACCCCATTTTAGTTATGACGTGTTTGTATAAATTTTATACAGTTTTTACTAAAAAAATTATAATTTTAAAACATTACAAAATTTTGACCATAAGAGGTTAATTTAATTGGTTATATGCACCACGTACTCATCTCTTGCCACTTTTTACTGATTTTACCTGCACTATGTTGCACATTGTTAACGCGATAAAATTAAAATGTTGCTGTATGTTGCGTGTTTCCGTTGGAAGCGGTAAATATAAAAGAAAAAGTGGTAACATGCATCGACAAGTTTGAGTTGCAACGTCAGTGGAGACGGACTGTCGTTATTTGCAGTAGTTTTCAATTGAACAGATCCGGATGCACATCTGCTTTGTGTATTTTTGAAGTTCTCTATAGTACTTCTTTCATTTACAATAAAAAAAAAGAAGTATGGCCGGGTTTAAGTGGACTAATGACTTATTAACAGTATGAATTAAAACATACCAATATTTTGGTGCCCAAAAGATAAAAAATACAATTGCAGAAATTCAAGGCCTAATTTGTATATTTTTGAATAAGATCATTAAAATTTTCTAAAATTAAAAAGGGCTTATTAAATAATTGCTTTCCTTCACCTGGTCGCTGAGAACTTCTACAATTACTTTACAAACTTCTAGCACAATTTGGAATACATTGCGTAGGTATCCTGATTAGATAGAACAGAGCGTGATAAGACTCATCCGGGGCTAAAAATCGTAGTGTGATAAGTAAACTCAGCTGCTGATATTAAAGCTCTGTAATTGGTGTCACATTTTAGTATAATTGGACCAATATGGCATAACAACTACTCTAGATACTTGATATTCGTAAAAAAAATTTAATAAGGCCATCGGTGATTTTCCCTGTCATTAGGTCATCTCTTCTTAGGGCGTCCAGAAGCTGCAATCCGCCATTCTGAGTCCATTCTTGAACGCTAAGACGTATCGAAAATCTCAGCATTTTTTTCCTTAGTTTTTTTTTTTGCTTAAAGTAATGCAAGCTGCTGCTGCTAATAGTATACTTTCTTCTTCGGATTACATTACAAAAATATTTAAGTCCATACTGCACTTCGAGAGAAACTTAGTTTTCTTCGTTAATACACTTTGTTCCACATACTCGGTCAACAGCGATCAACGGAAACATTTTTCCTTTTTTTTTGTTGCCCTGGTGGAGACAAAATGTTGATCTATGTTGCTTCTTTTTTCTATATTTTGGAACCTATGGCAACATTCAGAAGCACAAAAGTTGCTCTACATTTACTTTGGTGGATACGTACCTTTAGTTTTGAGGTGTTCACATGTCTATAAGATTTTTAGTTTTTATCCAATTTTGAGACGTTTTATTGTCCTATAAACAAAACATTTTATTTTAATGAAGTTACAAATTTGAAAAAAAATTATTTATATCAAATTTTTAAAACGTAAGGTCTTTTATTCTTAGTCACTTACATAATACTTGCGCTTCGATTTGATTTTTAGTGGATTTTGCGGGTATAGTAAACCACCCTTTTCTGTACAATTTTTAGTTTTCTTGGATCCTAGAGACTGTTTCATCGATGCAATAACTGTGGGACAAACTTGAATGGAGATATTTGGAATATATAATGCATCATTCAAATCAATCTGCACTTACGTTTTGTGCCAGCAGGTAATGTTGCAAGTAGTAAATTACATTGCAATATGAAACAAAGCAAATTGGTTTGCGCGACCTTGCCGCCAGGCAAACCAAGATAACTTACGCAACCTGGCGCCAAACGTATAATCTTCTTTTTTACATTTAATTACTTTCCGCGGTTATTACGTTCTTAATTAGTTCGCTTTTCTCCAGTCGAGTAAAAATTACACACGATTAGCGCAGGCGAGCAAGTAGCTATCATTAAGAATTGTTTTTCGTCTAATAAAATTAAAATGACGATTGACGAGTGAGGTACTTAATAGCGTAGCCATTCAAATGTTCAAATAAAATGCTAGTCTAGTGTTTGGGATTTAATCAATGCGTGTTAATCAAATATTGATAGATATCTGTCACAACCCAGGTGGGGAGACAAATTTACATTAAATTCAAAGTCTCGGTCGAACTTACTTCAAAGATTTCCATTTACAATCATTTTTTAAGTTAAGTGTAAACAAGTATTTTCCAATTTTAAATCAGGGCATTACACTGTCTTGTCTTGGCTAAACCTCAAACTTCTTTCACCTCTAAATATAATAAGAAGCAAAGTTACTTATTATTGAAAGTTTTTATTTGTCTTATTTTAACTTTTAATTGTGAAATTTGAAGGACGCGACACGTTTAGGAACAACTCGTTCTACGAGAGAGAAGAAATATATAACGTAGAGAGGAGAAGAAAGAGAGCTATTCTAATAAAAAGCTTTACATACTAGATCATTGTTACTTTGACGCCACATCTAATAAGTGTATAAATTCGTTTTGAAAGAAATTTTACATTAAGTGTGTAATTTTTTATATTTCCTGTATTTGCCTAACATATAGATAACTATATCGTCTTGCGTACTTTTCCATAGTTAGTGTAACTGTACGCTGTACATTTAACCTTAACAACACAGTATTTTTATTTATTGTTTTTGCTCAAATGATGTGTTAGTACGCACTTGCTTGATGTGCAGTTTAGATTTTCCCTCGTGAGAAGGCATATTAGTCCATGAAGTGGACTTCGTATCGTATCGATATACTATACGGACTGGATTTAGCGGGGTCTCCAGCAAACGAGCCCGCACGCGTTTTATCTCGATTATCGTGTTTATTAAAGCTAATTGGTTAATTAGCCTGCTTTTTATCCATTGGATAACTAGTAAAGGTCTATTCAAGTCAAGTGTACTTATTTTTCTAGTCGCCGGGGACGTAACCCCGGCAACTTCCCTCAACTGTCCCGCAATGACGGATTTGGAGGATGATACCTCCTCACTCCGCTCAGAGGACACCCGAAGCGGCCCGCCTAATGATGCGGTATTAAATCGCACTCGATATATACACAAACGTTTATCCCAAAATAGTGCAGATTGCAGAAAATGCGCCGAAATCGCGCCAACCTTAATTTCGGTAACTAACATGACTACCGAAGAAATAATGCCGAAACTTCGTAAGGGAATAGACCACCTCAAATTACAACATAACCTACCCTCAACATCGTCATCCTCCAGAAAAAGCACAGTCAAGGCTAAAATTGACACAGGCCGGAATCCGCAAAAGCGGCAAAAAACGCTCGACGACAGCTCCGATATGGAAATCGAGCAAAACCTATCGGCAAAAGAAGTGCTAGAAAAAAGCCTTTGCGATAGTCAGCCAGCAACGGTCGCAACCTTGGACAAGGTCAACCAAAATGCGCGACAAGATCCTGCGCTCCTGGTAGGTCAGACGGACTCTGATGGATTTAAACTGCCCCTAAAAACCATCCCCTTCCGTAAAAACGTGAGGGAGGTTAAACTGAACTTCAGCGGACCCTCTAGTGTTGAAACTAACAATCAGTTCGAGGCGCTATCGGACCTAGACGACGATGCGCAAAGTGTTATTTCATCCTCAAACGCCAGTAACAGGGCTAAGAAAGCCCCAACCCGCACTAGCAGCCGCATCAAGCAAAAGGCTCAAAGTACCCTCAAAACTAAGCCAGGACTACCACCCCCCGTAGTCATGGAGGGTAAGTTGAAAGCACATGCCGCACTGCTTGCAGACATGAAAAGTCTGCAAATAACCAAATTTTCTATAAAATATGCTCGAAACAGCACTATTTTTTATTTCGAGCATGAAAAAGATTGGTCTACGTTCAAAAGGGTAATGGATACCGAAAGTATAAGGTATCACACATACGCGGAGAAAAATCAAAAAACAAGAGCGTATGTGCTTAGAGGGCTCGATGGCGACATCCCCGTGAATGAAATTAAAAAGTACATCTCCGAAGAACATAATTATAACATAAAGAATGTCTTCGAGATGAAGAAGACCCGTGAGCCATTATATCTTGTTGTTACAGAGGCTTCTGTAACCTTAAAGAAGATCCAACAAGATATACGAACGATTATGAACATCCGAATTACATGGGAGCATAGACGTAATACGCGCCCGATCATGCAATGCAGGAGATGCCAAGGGCATGGGCATTCCATGTCCTTCTGCACAAAGGCATTCAAATGCAGCAAATGCGCTCAAGCTCACGAAATCACATCATGCAATAGCACCACAGTTAAGTGCGCTAACTGTGGTGGCCCTCATCGAGCAATCGATCAAGATTGCCCTGTTTACATCTTCAAGATTAATCAGTTACAAACTAGTAAACAACCCCCTAAACTGCTAAAACCAGCCCCCGCGCCCGCCACGCCGGCCTGGCAGGGGCGCGGGTCTTCAGCAAACCCAGGCCGGGGTATAAAAAGAAGTACGGACCCTCAACCACAGCCCCAAGCTCCCCCGCAACGACAACCCCAAGGTGGAAGAGCGCCACCCCCTGAGAACTATGATAAAGAGTTCCCTAATACTCTAAAGGCCTCGCAACAGACGAGATCCGCGCCACAATCTAGTGGGGTAAGTGGCAATGCACATAACATGCTAACGAATCTCACTAATGTTGTTAATAAAATTAATTCTCTGGTCAACATATCAGAGCTATATTTTGCACTTGATGAGTTCAGTAGTATGCTTGAGACCTGCAATGGAGACAAAGTAAAGATACTTCAAGGTACTTTACAGTTCTTTACTACTGAAATCCACAAGTACAACATTTAGATGGCTTGTTTTCAATGCTCCTTCTTAATATTCTATCCTGGAATTGCAATGGTATTAGAAATAAGCTCGACGAATTTAAATATTTCATGTACAAATCCAATTTTCAGGTTGCTTTCTTGTTAGAAACGCGCTTAACTGATAACGCTTCCCCTGATCTGCGTATCACACAAGCTGATATTTTAGTATTTATGGAACCGGGCAAGCGTTCGGTACTGATAGGTGACTTTAACGCCAAACATGCTGCATTCGGCGACAACTACACGAATCACAAAGGACGTGTTGTCCGCAATCTAATTGAAAGCAACCTGGAAGTCCAATACCTAAGAACAGTCGATCCCACATACTACAGTGAACGTTACATCCCCTCGCACCTGGACGTGGCATTTGTTCGAGGGGTGGCAGGCGCCGCACGACCCAAGGTCATAGGCGATCTCAACTCGGATCATCTTCCAATCAGGATGAGTCTAACTAACGTTAGGCGGCCGGAAGCCGATGAAATCCAGCGGATTTCATATAAAAATCTTGATTGGAGGGTGTTTCGAGCGAGATTAGGTGACCTAACTGTCATCCCGAGGCAAATAGACTCCGTCCAAGAGCTTGAGAATGAAGTGAACACTCTAACCCGCAATATACAGCACGTCAGAGACGCTCTATGTCCGAAAGTCAGGAGGAAGCCGTTTACGGATTCTCTTCCTGATGATATCCTTCTCCTCATTAATCTCCGGAATCGAGTTCGACGCAGGTGGCAGAGGAACCGCGCTGTAAACGACCGGCTAAGGGTGAATGCACTTAACGCCCAAATAAAGGAGAATATTCGTGCACACAGGGATGCGACTTGGATGAGCTTCGTGAATGGGCTAGGCACGGGGGATGGTTCCCTGTGGAAGCTCGCGAGACAGGTTCGCAGAGGCCCAACTGACATCCCCGCTATTCGTCATCGCGGCGAGGATGTAATGACCGATCAGGCCAAGGTTGAGGCCTTTGCGGACTTCCTTGAGGGTGTACACAGGGAGGCACCAGACACCGAGCCATTGCACGCTCATATCACGGAGTTCATAAAGCCGTTTTCGAACTGCAAGTATCCAATTCCGCCCCCTGTTATGAGTAAACTCCTGGTCACTCCAGCCGAGCTGCGCAAGGTTCTGAACCATCTGCCTAAGAATAAGGCTCCGGGGCTTGATAATATCCCCAACATCATCCTCAAAAACCTACCCCAAAAAACCCTTGTGCATTTAATGCATATAGTGAACGCTATGCTGCGCCTGCAACACTTTCCTAGTTCGTGGAAGATCGCGCGAATAGTACTGTTTCCTAAACATGGGAAAGACTTGAAGCTGACGAGCTCCTATCGCCCTATTTCATTGCTTAGTACTATGAGCAAAGTTGCCGAAAAGCTCATACTGTCTAGATTTAATGAGGCCGCCCTGAGCCTCCGTGTATTACCGGACGAACAGTTCGGTTTTCGCGGTGGGCATGGTACTAACATGCTTGCCGCGAGGATCGTGCACGATATATACGAGGGGTTCAATGAAGGGCATTGCACCGCCTTATTACTTCTGGACATTGAGAGGGCGTTTGACCGGGTATGGCATAACGGCCTCTTTTATAAATTATTTGTAAAACATGGCTTTCCGCTGCATCTGGCAGCCCTGGTCGTGTCATATCTGGCCGGGCGCTCCTTTTCGGTACGTATCGGCAACTCAGATTCAACCTTGAGGCCGATTCAGGCTGGTGTCCCGCAGGGAACAGTACTATCACCGCAGCTATTCAGCTATTACATAGCAGATCTTCCCTCCCACCCTCACTCATCTCTGGCATTATATGCCGATGATACTGCCCTCTACTCCAAAGCCCCTAGCGCACAAGAGGCGACAAACAACATCGCTGCCTATATGGCACTAGTAAACCAGTTTTATACAGACTGGAAAATAAAACTGAATGCAAGTAAAACTGAGTTAGCCATTTTTACTCGAAAATTTAAAAACATTGAAGCCCTTCCCATCCTTATCAATAACACCCCCATCCCCCCAAATCCAAAGTAAAGTATCTAGGGATCATGCTTGATAAGAGGCTTACGTTTATCGAACATGTATCCTATATAAGGAACAAAAACCGTATAATATGCGATAAGTTAAGACCCCTTATCAGGCATGGTTCCTTTTTGAGCCCCGCAAATAAAATCACCCTTTACCTATCCATCACCAGACCCTTTCTCATGTACGGAGCACCGGTTTGGAGCTCTATCTCGGATTATCAAATGCAGAAACTGCAAGTAATTCAAAACCGGCATTTAAGGGCTGCGCTTTCGGCGGGTTGGTATACTAGAACCGCAGATCTGCACGCGATGTCCCATGTCGACTATGTCAGGGAACATGTAGACAAACTCGCGTGCAGATTCTTCGAGTTTGGTATTCGCGGCTCGCCGAAGACTGCCAATATTGCAGACACAAAGTATAATCCGAATTTTAGGGCCAAACACGGGCCTATACATGGGAAAACGACCTTTTTCTTCCTTGATCCTAGACCTCCTTGAACATTTCATATCGCTCCCGCAATCCCCACCCTCATTCACCCCTAAAAAGCCACCCTGTTGCCTTTCGCAAAAACGAAAGGTAACAGGAGCACAGAAGTTGTCCTAAATTCGAACGACTATAGCTAGCCCGGAGCTGGCCCCTCCCACTATGACCCAAAAGCATGGTGGGTGGGGCTTGCTAAGGGACTCGCTAACCGTATAAATACGGTCCGGCAAGCGTTTCGACTTCAGTCGAACAACCGCTGCCAAACCGTCCTCTGCGCTCCTTGTTCCGGCAGGCGTAGCATGGCTACACTTCGTCGAGATTATCGCTAATAATCATTGCAATTCTCCTCATTGAAGCTATCATTGATAGTTTCAAGCACGTATGAATGTGTGTATGAATGAGAGTATGAATGCGAGTATGTACAAACCCAGTGAACCGAGACATGGGGTTTTTCAGAATGCTTTTCCCCATAATTACCCACCCTCACCCTCCTACACCCTTGAAAATAAGCCAACTAAATCCATAGCCATCTGTATGTAATGTCCAACTTTAAATCGCTTGAAGGGTACTAACCCAAGTAAGATCGACAACAGCATCGTGCATTGCCACCTGCCTATCTCAAACATAGACTGGGCCACGATACACATATAACGGTATGCTCTTGCGCAGGCAGAACCTTCCACACAGAAACGTGTGACGTCACCCGGGAACGACACTTACGATTCTATTATGAAAGCGTGTATAGAACACATGTTTTGAAATGCAATATTCGCAGTTTTGGGGGATTTTAAAGGACATTTTCGATAATAGGCACGTTCCTAATTATACGTGTACGTGTGTTAACTAAAGAATAAAAGCATTTTCATTCTATATTTATATAACTAATTATAATTAATATATTATACATAGTTTTACTCTAGAAAATAGTTTAAATGTATAAAAGGGTATTTAAGAATTATTTCAACATTTTGAAACTAAGTAAAAAAGTCGGGATGAGATTGGATGATGTAATGTTTATACTTGATGCGTAGAATCGAGAGGCACACGGTCATGATAGTATTGTTTTATAATTCATTCCTTCATAAATTAATGTTTTCTTCATTTAAAAAATTACGTAAATTCAAATATTATGTACGCCATAGAAGTAGATCAGCTGAGAGAAGTTCTTTTTGATTCTAATATCTTGGCTCATAACATATCCAAAAATAATAAATAAAAATCCCATGCAAATAAAAAGTCATTAAGCATTAAAAATTATTCAATTTAATTTAGCCAACAAGATATAGTTTTACCAAACTTAAAGTACAATTTTAATTTTCTTTGTATTGACCTCATTATTTAATAGTCAATATTCTGAACCCTTTCAAATATTTCTTGCCCATTTTTACATATTTATTTTATGTCCACTGAAGTAGACTCGGTTTGCAAAGTACTTTTTGATCCCAATACCTTAAGCCATAACATATCCAAAAATATTTGAAAATAAAAAAATTATTTTTTACATAATAATTTTTTTTATCATTATAAATGTTTTAGTGTTTTGTTTCTTTTTTCAATAAACTAGCAAAACCAATGAGTTTTTTTTATTTTACATTTTCAAGAAATTTCAAGATTTTGTTGGTTTCTTTGCAAGAAATCTTGGAGTTGAGAACTAATTTCTTGTCTTGTCTTGAAAAACGAAGATTATTTCTTGTCATGTTCTTGTCTTGAAACCAAGACAAAATCAAGAAGTTGTCAAGGAAATGACGACCCCTACATATCGTACCGGATTTGGTTAAATAGTAGTGTTTTTAAATATACCATTTTTTAAATATAATACTAATTAACAAAAAGGGAAGGCCTAAATGAAAAAAAAATATATTCTTCATAAAAGTTTCGCTTATGTCTTGACAAGGTAATAGAGCAAATCCCATATTTTTTGCTTGTAAGCTAACAAACATATCACAATAAAATCATATACATATTGTAACGGATTTCGTTAAAAAATAGTTTTTTAAAATATACCACTCAATTAACAAAAAGAAAAGGCCCAAATGAAAAAAAAAAATAAAACCTTAAAAAAAATTAAAAGCAACAGGGTTTGAGCTCAGGCCGCGCCGCTCCGCCGATAGAGCCGCCGAATGGAGACCTAAGCACCTAGACCACTCGGCCATGAGAGCTGTTGGAACAGAACGATTGCATGGCGAAGACGTGGCGCGATTAGGTGCGCAAATCAATCAGCTTTTGTAGCGCTACAGAACCTAACGATTTTAGCACCCTGGTACCTTCGTATGTGAGCATGTGTAAATATTCCTCCCGCCGCGCGTTAAGAAGTTTCACTTCAATCACACTTCAATAATACATGTTGCTTTATTTTTTTTACTTATTTAAATTTTGGCAAATATTTTTTAACCACAAAGTGTCTGGCTGGAGCATGGACCGTGAGATAGTGGTATATCTAAAACGAATGTTTAAAGAACGGAACTAAGGCACAGCAGCACCCGAATGTCGAATTAGCGCCAGCTAAAATCACGGTACGGTACGTGAAAATAGGATCCATCTCTAGCCATAGCATGTCCCTTTAGAGTGTGCGCCACTGCCATAAAAAATCATGTAAACCGTGGAAATATGTAATAAAAATAATAAATAATAAAGTAAAGCTTTAATAATTGAAGATACTCACCATCTTTTACGTTAATTCCATCTTGTCTTCGACAAGCTCGAATTCACTGATTTGCTAACTCATGTTTAGGAAAACGAAAATATTTAATATTACTCCCTTTGGTGGTCCTATTATTGTTCTTATAAGTAGCCACAGCGCAGTTCGGCATAATTATACTATAAGTTTTTAAATTAAATAATCCTATAACATTATATAAACACCAAACAAATCTAAAAATTCGCTTAATTAAATAAACTATGACAGCGTCAAATTTTCCCGGGTGACGTAGATGCGCGGGTGAGTCAAAAACGAGTCTCGAAATCAGCATACCGTTATATGTGTATCGTGGACTGGGCAGTCGATCTAGCCCATAATTTCGCGCTCTACAACCGTTGCGAGGTCGCAGAAGCATCTTGCAAGATGCAGGCGTCCAGCCGGCCATGTATTGTGAAATGTTAGTCTATGTATGTTAGGTTTAAGTGTCCAAATACTATTGTAATGAAGCCAATAAATGTTATTAGATTAGTCCATGAAGTACTTTTTACATCGGTATTTATGTATTATTGCAATAAAATAATACTTTTTCGAAGTATAATAAAAATTGCAAATGTTTAAAAATATATAAATATATTTATATTAACACACGGAATAAACGAAGAAATCGAAACATCAGACGGTTAAGTTAAAATATTATTTAGGCATATTTGGAAAGTATACAGTGTTAGGATATACTTTGATTTGTTAAGATATAATTCGAATTGCCTTATTTGTTGCAATATTATTTCTTTTATTTACTATAATTCAAACAAAACGCCAATTTGTTACTATAAACTATAAAGGCACTTTCTTTTTAATTATTCCTTTAATTTACTAAAAAGATAAACTGAAAAATACTCAGGGTGTATAGGTTCGGAGCATGATAATTAAAATTTATTCCCGAGTGTAGTAGTGGTTAAAAAGCGCAAAATAAAAGATTAGAAATTTAAAAAAAAACAATTATTCTATTTCCTTCTAACAAAAATAAGGGTTGAAGTTTAATATTCTGTTGAACCTTCTTGGTGATAACTGCCCTTCATTCACCTTATGTTTCCTCCAAGCTTCCTGGAGAGTGTTACTAAAACTTGCTGCAGTACCTAGGATCTATCCTGTGACGTCACTGGAAGCTGTCCTGGTAGTCCGAGTGCGTGTGGGCTCAGTAGCATGAAAAAAAAACAGTACAAGGCCGTTAAAGAGTTCACCAAGAATGTTGTTACAACTCCGTTTCAATTTGGCAGAGACCGTCGCTTGTCTAACCTTTGGTTTTTTAATATAAAAATTGGCAAGATAGCGAGAAATAATTCTTCTCAATTAACAATGCTAAAAAAATGCCAAAACAAGCTGAAGGAAGAATTATATTTAATTAAATATGCCTTCGCCAATTTGCACAGAGTTGTTTCTGTTGAAAATAATTATATTTTAAATTAAACAGTTAACTGATTACAAATAATAAATAAAATAAATAGCTATTTAAGCTGAGAAATATTGTGATGAACAATATTTCAATAAAAAAAACAATTACAATAATCAGGTAAGAACAAAAGTGAAATCAATAAATTTAAACAGGTAATCAGAATTTAATTATTGTCTGAAAGCTACTTTTCAACTCAAAACCAGTTTAATTCAAAATAAAGGTAATGACAAATTTAAACAGAAATAGAGAAATAAAACGAACAAACAATTATGATCTTGTACCGACCACGGTCGAGAAGGACTTGAGAAGGTGCTCTTTAAATAACGAAGTGACGACAAAATGCTTATATAGGCCGAATAACAACTAACTAAGCTTAACTCTGATCCTTTATATAACTTATAACACCCGATACCGATACCAGAGAAAAGTAGACTCAGTCTCCCACACTATAGACAGTTTTGGTTATTAATTTCTAAAAATGCTTCCTCTAACTAGAACCTAAATAATGTGAACCCTATAGGTCACTTTGATCGATTCTTTAGTTGGGTTGCTAAACTAAATACGAAATTCAATAACCCTGCTTTTGTAGAATCAAGTCCTTTTTTTTCTCTTAGCCAAGAGCCTCAAGCTCCAAAAACCCACTATCACACATGCCCTACAGGCAAAAACATACCCACGGCAAAAGGCAACGTGGTATGAGAAACGATAGTAGGCATATATCAGATTTTCACGAGCATATTTAACATACCCCCGGCAAAAGACAACGTAGTATGTGAAACTATAGTAGGCAGATATCAGAGATTCACAAGTTTAGCAGCTTTATTCTGCCTACAGACTTTTCGATATAGAAAACTTGAAATAAAAATCAGATAACGCAAAAAAAATCAAGAAAATGTCAAGTCTACCTTCTCAACCTTTCACACTGGCCGTCGGTACAAGATAGATTCAAAATTCCTGTCCTACCTTTCCATCAGAACCACATCTCAAACAAATTGCAGAGACGGGCAGTCGTCTCAAATGTTTCACCTTTTTCCACCGTACGAAGCGACCGATCTTTAAGCATAAAATATGAACTGCATATTTGAAATTATTTAACAATTTTAAATAATATATTCTACTGCTGTATTTATGTAGATTCAACCCATAATATTAATTTTCATTTTATATTAACTAGATAATTATCGACTGATAAATTTAAAAGACAAAAATTAGTTTTAAGTGAACTTGATGGGCAACATAAGAATTCAGTATTTATTAATATTTTCGTACTATTTAATGTGGAATTTTCCACACTGTTGCTACCAGGTCGGTTCAGAGAGTAATTCAAAATAGGTTGAAGATGAAAAGTTATTATTTCAACCCAAAAATAAATACAAGCGAACTCGGAACAACCTGATGTTACGGAATTGTTAAAATTACCGTAACAACAGGTACAGACACAGAACAGGTAAATGAATAATAATAAAAACAATAAATATTGTCTAAAATAAATACACATTTTAAAGTAAAAATGGTCTTTTTTTAACTTCCCAGTATTTTTGTAAAAAACGAAAATAGCCATTTGAGGTATTTTTTTCCGTAGAATTCAAAAATCTCACCAAAAAAACATTTGAATTAAAAACAAAAGACTTACAGCGTGATTGTCATGTTTTTTAAATGGAATACCCTATATACAGTGTGTCCAAAAAAGTATGCAACATATGGGAAACTTCTTTATTATTGGATTCTCAGAAAATTTTATTCTTCATAAAAGTTGGTGCTTGCCCTAAAACAGTTAATGAATATTTCAAATTTTACGTACTGCTTTTAGTGCGGACGCAAATGTCATTTTTCCGAAATCGCGTCAAGAGTAAAATACCTTAATTTGTAAAGATACAGCAATATCTGATAAGGAAAAGTTCTTCCAAATTAAAAATTTAATCTAAATATGAAATTTGAGTTTAGTACATCAATTTTTAATTTCCCTTTTTTTTCTCGATTTTTTTCTCAAACGTTACTCCATCGGTGAATGCTTTGTTCTTTTGTTATTAGTATACTTGCCAAGCAACTTCAAAATGTATTTAAAGTAGACATTAGTTACATGGTTGCATAATGTTTCAGTTTTTACAGAGATATAAGCCAGTTTATGTATCAGTGTGTTGCAAACACATTTAAACAATTTTGGTCCAAAATAAATGTCCACAATAATTATTACAAAATACAATTGGAATGACTGACTCAATAATAATTAATTTCAGATGTCAGGGCGAAGTAAAATTATTGCCATTTATTTGTTTTTATTCCAAATGCATGGCCTACTCTTCAAGACCAAATATTTTATATGGCTTTTTAGGATACTTGGGCATATTTTACTCATCGGGTGCAAAAGAAAAATAAATTATTAGTTGTTTTACATGAAATGAAAAGAGTTGGGTCTATTCATGATTTTGAGTGGAAAAAATTTTGAATCAAAAGTGTTTAAATGTGTTTGCAACACATTGATACCTAAACTGGCTATTATCTCTGGAAAAACTGCAACATTAGGCAACTATGTAACTAATTTCCATCTTAAATAAATTTTGAAGTTACTTGGCATGTATACTAATAACAAAAGAACAAAACATTCTCCAGTGGCGTAACGTTTAAGAAAAAATCGAGAAAAAAAAAGAAAAATTAAAAGTTGATGTACTTAAGTCAAATTTCATATTTAGATTATTTTTTTAATTTGGAAGAACTTTTCCTTATCAGATTTTGCTGTATCTTTATAAATTAAGGTACTTTACTCTTGACGTGATTTCGGAAAAATTACATTTGCGCCCGTACTAAAAGCAGTACGGAAAATTTGAAATACTCATTAACTGTTTTAGGGCAAGCACCAACTTTTATCATGAATAAAATTTTCTGAAAAACCAATAATAAAAAAGTTTCCCATATGTTGCATACTTTTTTGGACACACTGTATTTTTATACCAATGGATAGAGCTCTTTACAAGGAATTCACTGATATAGTGGTTGCTGGGTTCATTTACCAGCGGTTTTCTTAAAATTAATTAAAAACAGTCCCGTAAGAACATCATTTTTAAAGGATAGTTTTACCTGAAAAGGCTAGATAGGCATCATAGGTGTTTATTTGTCAAAGTCAAACATCAAAAATCATCTTAAAACCTTAATTTTTAATTATTAACATAAAATCCAAAGTAAACCGCAATAGTAACAACACATACTAAGTATTTGACAACGATAAAAATAATGTTAATAATTGAAATGTTTATTATTTTCGAAACATGATCGGTATCCCCTCCATAACCTTTCTAAACTCGTCAATATTATTTGGGGTTCTTGGTTAAGACGATCGATTTCATATACAATTTGTCCTCTAATTTCTTCCGTGTTTGCATTCATATTTTCGTAAACAACATTCTTCAAGTGGCCCCATAGAAAGGTGTCCAAAATTGTAATATCAGGGCTATTAGGTGGCCATCTAATAGTTCCATAACGTCCGATCCACTTATTGGGTTGGTTAAGAAATTGCAAAACTTGGCGAGCAGCATGAGGCGGCACCCCATCTTGTTACCAAATTATATTGCGATAAGTTTCGAGTGGCAATTCTTCTAAAATGTTCTCAATATCGTTTTCAAGAAGATCGAGATATCTTCCGCCAGTTAAGGATCTTTCGTAGAATATTGGCCCGACAATTCTGTTGTTAAATATACCATACCAGACATTAAGAGAAGACCTTCCTTGGTATTAATAGCTTGAAATTTCCTGGGATTTTCTGCTGCCCAATAATGCGTATTGTGTCGGTTAAACATGCCCGATGTAGTAAATGTGGCTTCACCCAAAGAATTCTTTGAAATAGTGCAGGATCATTATCTTGTTCTCGGATTAAAATTTGAGAAACAAATTTGAAGCGCAGTTGCTTTTGTTCAAGTGTTAAATGCTGCACTGGAAGGATGCGATATGGGGCATACTTAAAATATTTCCAATATTCTCTGAATAGTCGCAAAGGTTACTATTCTTCTTGCAGGACGATACCGCAAGTCTCGGACTGCATCAGGAATCGAATTGATGAGATTCCGGGTAAAATAATTTAGAATAGCTCGATCCCGGTTCCTTTTCCTTACTTTAGTCCTTTTTCTAATATGTAACGATTTTCTTTCTTCAGATAAGGTTTTAAGATTTAAAATTGTTTTCACCGATATATTTCGGTGGAAATTGGCAATGTATCCTCATCGAGTTTCGCTGGCATTTTCTCCACTTTTGTAAAATAAAGTTATAATTTGAAGCAAAAGTAAAATGTTTGAAAATAAACACCTATGATACCTATCTAGCTTTTTCAGGTAAAACTATCCTTTAAAAATGATGTTCTTACGAGACAGTTTTTAATTAATTGTAAGAAAACCGCTAGAAATAAACCCAGCAACCCCTATATCAGTGAATTCCTTGTAAAGAGCTCTATCCATTGGTATAAAAATATATAGGCTATTCCATTTAAAAAACATGACAACCACGCTGTAAGTCTTTTGTTTTTAATTCAAATGTTTATTGGTGAGATTTTTGAATTCTACGAAAAAGAATACCTCAAATGGCTATTTTCGTTTTTTACAAAAATACAGGGAAGTTAAAAAAAGACCATTTTTACTTTAAAATGAATAACCCTGTACATACAGGGTGTTCGAAAAATAGACGTAGCTATATTAAAGCGTGATTCCTTGTTAAAAAATGTGAAAAAAAGTTACTATAAACATGGGTCCGGAAATGCAGAGATTTCAAGATACAGGGTGTCAAACTTTTAAAAAAAATCGGTTTTTTATTAATATCCTAAATATCCTTTCACTTATTTTGTTGAAATTTTGTAGTGTTATCTGTAATAATAAGGGGCTCATTTAGCCTTAATTAGATTAAAAATATAAAGTCCAGCGGCGTCTTGGGGGACGTCATACAGAATATTATTGACAAAAAAATGCGCGCCACTGACTTTTTTATACATTTTAAATTTTGTTCGTATTAAGCGACTAATCTTGTATCTTGTTCGTTTTCGTTTTCGAGAAAAAAAATAAAGATCAGTTTATTACATTTCCAAACTTTTTTTTTTAAATTAGTTTTTTATTAATATCTTAAATATCGATTAGCCTATTCTGTTGAAATTACGTGTATAATTCTTTTCTAAAAGAACTGACGTGCAAATGTCAAACTACCATGCAGAAATCACTATTTGTTTTCCAATGCACTTTTTTAGCAAAAATTAATAAACCAATTTTGTCCAGTGACATGCAATAGAACGGTTTTTATTTTTTTTTCTCGAAAACGAAGTGAGATAGGAAAAAAATACAAGAGGCAAAGAAGTTGTATTTTTAGATGTTTAATCAAATAAAAAATACCAAATTACAAAAAAGGTTGTAGCGTACATTTTTTTGATAATAATATTCGCTAAGGTGCCCCCAGTAAATATTTTTTAAGACATTTATAATTTTATTTTTTATTTAACATCCGGTATCTTGAAAACTCTGCATTTCCGGACCCATGTTTATAGAAACTTTTTTCATATTTTTTAACAAGGAATCACCCTCTAAAATGTCTCCGTCTATTTTTCGAACACCCTGTATATGTTCATACACGCAACAAGAACAATTATATAATATAGATTATCTCTTAACAAACATTTATAAGATTAGAATGTAACTAAGTAAATCTGCAGAATCCAAATTTATACTTTGGAGAACTAGGTATATAAAAATGAACAACGTATACTATGTATCAGGTGTATGAACTATATGCATATACATACACCATTGAATTCGAAATTATTTCGAAAATTAAACATAAAACATGAAAATAAACCTATATAGACAATTATATCTGACGAATCAATAAAATATTTTTCCAAATAAAATAATATAAGGAACAATAGATTAATTAAAAGTTGCTCTATAAGATTTCTCATTAGGGTGAGCACTTTTCCTTTTGATCCACTTTTAGCTTTGGCATTAAATAAGCTAAATTCATAAACCTCTGGACGCTCCATAAACATCTGGTCTTTTAAAGCTGAAAAAGAGTAGTTTTACATTAAACATAATTCATACCTTATTTGAAATGTGATACAACTCATAATGGTAAAGCCAAGGGACTATAATCTACAAAAAGATATGGGTAGAATAATCAATTTAAATTTGTAACTTTAGATATAGGTTACCTTTTGGGAAGACGTATTTTTATTCCGGCTGTAGATGTTAAACGATCATCCATTTTTTATGCATTAGAAAAATATTTCTCAGAATTTTGTATACATTGGCAGAACAGTTTTGATTATTACACGTCGTCGAAAAGTATAACCGTTTCATTATACAAAACATATTTTGTGAGTGAGTAGTACAGTGATGCAGTGCGCCAGATAAAGGAGTCCTTGTAAAGCGACGTTCTAGGTGTTTCCAGTTGTACGACGAACGGGTGCACTCTTGACGTCTGTCGTGACTGTCTGTCAGGCGCTGCTGGGGGCGAGATGAAACCAAATCCTGGAAACATCTGCCTTGAATATCTATAAAACAGGGAGATCTCGCTCACATGTCTGCGGTGTTCCAGACTATCCAGATCCCGGGTCAACTCCGGGTCGCCGACGAGACGCACAGCTCTCTTCTGAATGGAAACCAGCAGCTTTAGGGTGTGCTTAGATGCGGCAGTTCAGATGTGTGAGCAATATTCTAGGCACGGTCTTATTTGCGCTTTGTGGAGCAAGAGTAGCTGCTACGGTGTATACAGTTTTTTGTTGTGAAATAGCGCACCAAGGTTCTGCGAGGCTGAATTTGCGATGTTAGCAACGTGGTCATGCCAAGACATATTGCTGTTGACCGAGACACTCAGTAGTCCGATTGACGAGGATGAAGGAATGGTCGCTCATGTCATAATGTCAGGGCCCGTTATATTGACTTTCTTGGCAAACGTAGCTGCTTGTTTTTTGCTGCATTGAACTGGATCAAATCCGTGCTACTTTAAGTTCGAACTTTTTCCAGATCTTGATGCTCCTGTTTGCGGTATAAGTCTCAGTCGTTGGTAAAGGCTTTTCTGATCTAAATTGGGAGACAAGGGTACTGTCATCTACAAAACTGTAGACAGGATTATTGGTTTCGATCAGCAGGTCATCAATATGGATGTTTGGAGGCACTTTTAAAGTATTGATGTTTTGGTTAATTTGGGTTAGTTCTCAAATCACAAGTTCACAAATGTCTCACTGGCCCAACATGTTTAATTAAGAGCGGATAGTGCGTTAAGTATAAACTGCGTCTGACATGAATATATTCCGCAATTAATAATCCTAAAAGATTAGTTTGGTCAGGTGATATTTTAAATGCAAAAACAAAGTTTACAATAAATCTTAAAGGATCCCGCACGGAATTTCTGGTAATTTGGATCTCGGTGGAATTTGATAATTTTTTAATATGTTGTAGTACCTAATGAGGTTAAAAAAAGTGCAAGTTTAAATCGGTTTGTATGACTAGTTTCTGAGATATCAGCTTTTAAAATCCGGAAAAATGCCAAACATGGGTGGTTTCACATTAAAAAAAAAAATGAATTCCAATATAAACTAAGATAATTATAAAATGTGGATTCGTTTAGCTAGATGCAGTTTAAACGTTTAAAAATAATTTTGTAAGTAAGAACGTTGCAGCTAGTATACGGGGGCTACTCAAAAATATCGATATTTTTACGTTTACGATACATATAAGACCACAACATTTTTTGTACTTCATAACATGATTGTTTAAATCTGTTTAAAATACTTAAGGTAAGTTTGTGAACCTGCTATGTCTTCTTTCTGAGATACGATTTTTTTAAGTTTAAGATATTGTAGCAATGCCAAATAACTGACACGGTCATGATAATGTTCATTTTAAATGAAGTATTTCAAAAAGTAAATACTATTACTGCTTCATTGGCTACAGAAACCATAACCTCGCCTTAACGTTTATAGATTTAAACTATATATGCTTTTATTTTTATACAGGGTGAGTTTTCGTTCTTTTTTTAAATGCAATTAATTTTTTTTTCCTATAATTTCATTTGTTTTTACAAAACGGCTCCGTTAATTTTTCTCCTATCTTGCCTTTGTTTGCGTAATGCCAATAGCTAAAATATACCTGAGTTTGGTTATTTATGTATGACTATTTTAAAAGATATCAATGTCTATCTTCTAATAAAAAAGTGCAGTTGATCAAGAATCGTTTACATACGCATTTATTTATTTATTATTTAGATAAAGAATCGACAAAAGAAACAAATGCTCAATAACTAATATTATTATTAATAAATAATCGTTAATAAATACATATATATTTAAACTACCTAAACAACCGCTGTTGGTTATTGTTAAGAGGCCTGTTTCCAGCATCTTTTACGCTTTCCAATAAGGACTGACTTGGATATTTAATATTATTCTGATGACGAGCGTATCCAAGGTACCAAAGTACACTGCAAACATGGGAGCAACAACCTAGTGTCCTTGCGCCACTTTTACATGTGCAATAGTATTCTGAAATAAGGTCGCCTTCAGGAGCATTTTGGTTTAAATTGTATAAAATCCAAAACTGATGCTTGACGGCATTCCTTAATCTAGACGCAATTCTACATCGAAAAAATCCTGGTTCAGAATTTCGTATATCGAGCTCAAATATATTTGCTCCCTCTAATTCAAAGCTATCCTGAATGTGGGAGAGAGCAAGGCCTATTTGATATACGCCCATGGTAATGGTCCGTAGGTTTTCCATGGTCATAATTGGAAAATCTGGAAGATGGTTTTCACTTAATCGAACCCATCGGCCTCGAACTTGCTGCAAATTATCGTTAATAATCCTATCTTTTAAATTATTTGCCAAGTTTGCACGGGTCAGCATTATTCGGCCCAACTTTACATTTGCATCTTGCATCAATATTGAATCTCTAAATATATTTATTAAGGCACCAGCAATTTTATAGAAATCTCCAATATTAATAATGTGCTGCAATGGTATGGGAATATCAAAAACCTTTAAAATTTATTTAATGTGGCCGTTACGAGCCTCTGTCACCCATCTGGTTTTTGTTATCAGGCGGGATTGATTTGCAGCATCAGTTGACAACTGATGTTGTCCAGGTTGCATAAAGGCTGGTATACGGCAAGCTATACCAATTTCTTCAAGTACAGAAACTGAGGCTTTATATCCTCGATCACAAATCACGATATCTCTTTCTTGTAGCCAATGACTTAGTTCCGGTTCCAGTTCAACATTTAAACAATTTTTCGCTCCGTCTGCAAAATACGGCCCTAGAATTTCCAAAATATAACCATTTGGTGCTGTAATTAAAATTGGTTTAACCAAATGAGCTCGTTTATGGACCGAATATGTTTGTCTCAATGTTCTAAAGTTTTTGCATCTGGGCGTAAAACTATAAGTTGCATCTATATTCACGATTGCTCTAGGAATTTCTGAGGTAGGGTTATAGAGTTCTTTTAAAAAAGGTGTTACGTGATTTTCTATAAAGCCTTCTCTTGTGATAGCGTTAAGACCTATATTTTCAGCCATAAATCGGATAAGAACTGATTTTCTTACTAAAGTATTGCAAGACTTACCGATTGCCTTCAGGGATAGTTGAAAATTACTTTCAAGAATTCATCTGGTAGGCCTTGCCTAAGTTTACATAAAAACGTTATTAAATCATTTCTGAAATATGGCGTAAATAATCAGCCTCTGGTACAGGATCACAATATTGATATAAAACGCGAAATTGTTCTTTTGTGAGGGAAAATATGCAAATAAAATCTTCATCTGAAAAATCCTCAACATTGCTGTATCCAGGGAGATGATCCTTTATTGTTTGTTGCAAGCTTTGTAATAAAACATCCAATTGACGCCATGAGACGTGGTACGGTCTGTTTATAAACTGTAGCCCTGTAAGAAGTGCGGGCAACAAAGTTCCCAGCTTTGTAAGGTGCCTATTACAAACTCGAACTATTTCCGGTACATATATGTTTTTTTTCTACAAAAACCTTTTTAATAAAGTTTATATTTACACGATGGGTATTTTTCGTTCCATTGCATATAGCACAAGACATGTTTGCTGTATGTCCCAAAATGTTTAAACGGGGACAGTTTGGATCTTCATTCAACATCTAGAAAAAAAATCTGGGGTTACCACCAAGCCCTTCTTTTTATTGAGGCAGCATTACATTTGAAAATCTACAAGAAATAGATCTCGCCATTTGAATTCTGTCTGGGAAAAGATTTTTGCATAGTTTAGCAGCAGGATGCCAAAATGTTCACTGTCTTATTTTAAAAAAGAACCTTATGATAAGTGTTTTTATTTTTAATGATATAGCAGGAATAACCTGCATGATTTATAGGGCCAAATTTTTATTGAACTTCTCTTTATAAAAATCTCTCCGTAGACTCGTCTTAAGAAAAACAAGAGTAATGATCAAGCAAAAAAGCGCCTTAATATTTTGTTTAACCAAGTGGAGACAGACACTGAATTCTGCCCTTTAACATTTAAATATCAGAAAGCCATCTACACCATTTCAAGTTTACTTACGTCTATTTCCAGAGCAATCAGTCGACTGCAGTTAAAACACACACGATTTTCTTCTGTGAATGCCAGTGGTGGAAGGTCTAGATTTTCTCTCCTACTTATGGCAATTTGCCACTTCATTTCAAAATGGTCTCCATGATTTTGTCTCACTGCAAATCTAGGTTCATTCAATGTATTGCAGGAATAACATCGAATTCGATTACGGAAAGCCATATTAAAAAAAAATTGTGAAATAAACTAAAATGTGTTAATTATTTAAGACAATTACACGCTGTCACTCTTGCGTCGCTAACATTTGTCAAAACCATCTTTGACAGTTAGGGTGTTTAGTTCCGCGCATCTACTATTGTACAATACAATACATGTAAAGTGGAGGTAGGTTGTTGCTTCCATATTTGTAATGCTCGGATACGCTCGTCATCAAGATAATATTAAATATCCAAGTCAATCCTTAT
>MU184043.1:138699-162620 GCA_016904865.1 Pissodes strobi | reverse complement strand
TCGTGGACCTATTTAATTAAAATTGCTATCATGGACTGACTCCTTATGGTCTGCAAAATAGCTGTATATTTTACAGTGTGTTAGTTGTTTTGATTAAAATATCACCCGCAGACTATTGTCTGAAAAATAGCTGTATACTTTACAGACTGTTAGCTGTTTTGACTAAAATATTACCCACAGACTATCGTCTGCAACATAGCTGCGTACCTTACAGGGTGTTATGGCAAAACATATTTGGCATTA
The DNA here is from genome assembly GCA_016904865.1 of Pissodes strobi. Taxonomy (NCBI): domain Eukaryota; kingdom Metazoa; phylum Arthropoda; class Insecta; order Coleoptera; family Curculionidae; genus Pissodes; species Pissodes strobi. The sequence goes on along the minus strand of MU184043.1, from coordinate 162,377 downwards.
AGGCCGTGGGCCATATTTTTTGAGGGATAGCCGTGGGCTATTCAGTAAATTCTATCATCACTTGAGCGATCAAAAGGCTGTGATCCAACAGTATATATTTTAATATGGTCGTGGACCTATTTAATTAAGATTGCAATCATGGACACCTTATTGTCTGCAAAACAGCTGTATACTTTACAGGGTATTAGTTATTTGACTAAATATCTCCCGCACATTATTTTGTGCAAATTTAATTATTTGCAAAGGTTCCTACAACACCAATTGGGGCATGGGCCAACAGCTGTAGGAGCCGTTAGCTAACAACACCAACCATTTGTCATGCTTGGCTGATGCACTTTACTGTTTTGCAATGTGCATAATGCTCCTAAATGTAAGATTTATTATAAATACAGAATAAGTCAGTTAATACCATCATAAAAATAACTTACCTAGGATACTTAGGACTTAATTCAGAGGACCGTGTCCTCGACCGTTTTTTTACCTCTCAAGAAAGTGAATTCAATAAAAGAGGCAATTTAAAAAATATGTTAACAAGACAAGTACTATAATTCGAGATTTTGTAAAAATTATTGGTGTTTTGGTAGCAGCGACTCCTGCCTCCGAGTCGTCATCGTATCAAAAGACAAGGGCGCGCAAAATTTAAAGCCTTAATAGGAAAGTCGTACAATAACAGAATATTAATTTCAAAAGATACAAAGCAAATTATTAGCTGGTGGATAGACAATCTAGAATATACTTTAAATATCAATCCTAGTACCTTTCAATTTTCAAATTTTTTATCTTCAACACGAGCCTGCTATCGCACCTCGATGCTTACTCATTCTGATTTAGAGCAAAATTACCCGCCTAAGGGGCATGTGGTTGAGAGGGTTGTAATCATATCGGAAGACAAGCTCGGAAAATTACGATTAATCTTCATACAGATAAGTAGGTATTCGATTAATCTATTAATTTGGATAATTTTCTTTCTGGTTTTGTTCGTTTATTTACTTTAGTAATTTTCAAGAGAACTATTTTGGGAGTATTCGACAACAAAGTGGAAATTGTGTTAACCCTACTACGATTCGGTTTGAAAGAGCATACGGGAAACTATTTTGTCAACAACTTTTCCATTCATATGAATCGTGAGAGCCATTTGGACGTTCTTCTATCCCAATGACGAGATACCAATTCGATTTTAGATGAAAGTTGCGAAAATACTTCAAATTTGGATGCAGCTATTCTGCCGTCCAAAGTGAAAAGACCGTAACTGCAAAAAAATTGAAAATTGAGTTATCGTCTTATTTGGACTTTTAATGGATCAAACTATATTCTTAGAAATGGAGAATCATTATTGAAATTTACCGTAACTGCAAAATTGCTATAGTCTACAAAGCGAAAATGCCGTAACTGCTCAATGCCAAGCGCTTCGCTATGGAGGCTCAATGAACAAGAACTAACCAAGTGCTAACCAAAACTAACCCAAGGCTAACCCAAACTAACCCAAAATTAAGAAAAAAAAGGTAAATTAGTAAGCGCCGCGAAATGAGAATTTTGACCGGGGATAGATTTAGGGTTGGCCGTGGCTAGATTCAGGGTCATAATGTTATGATGCGAACGGGAAGTCGCAAGCAGCCAAGGTCACGAAAACGCAGTATAGGAAAAACATTAAAGGATTCGCATCTGTTCTAAGTAATAATATGCGGTTATATCATATTTTTTAAAATTTCTAATGATTTTACAAAGGTTTTAGAATTGCGGTTAAAACTGAAAATTTGTACGAAATCGTTTTTTCTTACTTCGAAAACATTAGTACCTCTTCATTTTTGATTTTAGATTACAGCTTATTTTCACAACTTTCACTTTAAACGCGCTCTCTCTCTTAAACGCATAATACTTTGTTAATTCGTTATTAGCTCAAGCGATCAATTTTGGAGTCTCACATCTACTAATGAAGTATTATGACACTCTGCATATGATTTCAGAGAATATTACTAATTATACATCTTTTTTATGTGAGTGCAATAGCAAATAGTAAAACGCAAAATGTACATGTAGGGTTAAACAGTTTAGCAAACTTGAAGTTGGGATGAGAATGGGACCATGCAAATTTTACGCTTTAATTTAGCTAGTAACAACTAAACAAGACTTATGGACAATATCGCTGAACTAGTCGTATTACACATCAAAAATTGGTACGTATTGTTGTACAGGCTTACAACTCTCAACAAATAAAACTGATTAACAAAACTGTTTGAGCTTTGTCAACAGGCGTAACAGTTTGTTACCTGTTGGATTTTGTGTGGATGTTCATGGCTGGTGTTTTGTGTGAAATTCAATTTTATATCCCGATATCGAGAAAAAGTATGTAATGAATGTCATTGTGAGGGAAAATCGAGAATATTAAACGGATTTTTCTAATTTCTCATAATTAACAGCATAACTGTAACTTCATAAAAATTAAATAAACTGTTCATTCAAAAATAATAGGGTTAAGATAGCGATAAATACTTGAAACATCATTAATTTCAAATTATTTCAGTTACGTATAAGAGTCATTAAGTCACCAGTAAAGCAATTATTTTTAATTACGTAGCCTATTGCCTAATATATCATTAGACGCAACGAAAGTGTTTGTGCAGGTTTGACTTTTTAATTCAAAATTAAAACTAAGTGAATTTTTTTACTCAGATAGTCGTAGATATACATGCGCTGTGGTAAGATTATCGCGACTATCTCCTTGCGGCTATATATCCCACTCATGATCATAATGATGTTCACCTCGCACTTACAGCCATATTCACAGTCGTACTATTAAGAAAGGCTTGAGATTTCCTTGTTTAAGGCACCGAACATTAACAATAGACTAGAAGGTTCACTCTAAGCCCGGCCCCCAACATTTCCTTCGTTGCCCTGTCGCGGAACGTTGTGAAATGCTGGTTAACCGATCAGGCCTCGTGTCACGTTTCACCTCGTTGTCACAGGCCGTTTTGTCTGGCGTATATCGATGCGTAAATCACCCTAGAATTTGTCACCCTTCACATGGTGCCGAACGCATTCGTGGGTAATAACGGGAAGACCCTCGTAGATATGCCAGCTGACCTGGCTTCGTCGTTCTCTCTCGATCGTAAAATTTTAATAAATCCGCGCTGCGAAACGATTCGATTTTAAACTAATTGAATTTAGCGCCTGAAGAACAAGTCGATGGTAGAAGGCTCGGTTTCCGGCTCCGTCGCATACTGTTTTGGGATTGGTTGATGGGATTGAGCGTCGCACGTATTTATTTTAATTGTCTATGAATAATTGAGAATTCTATTAATGGAAGTGACTTAATGACAATGTACTTTTGGCTACTCTGGGTAGTTTTTTTAGGATGCCTGTGCATCGAAATTCCAGGGTTTTATCGTGTAATTGCCTTGGATGAATTATTGAGAGGAACATGTGATCAACCATGCTGGATATTCATTGGTTGAGCGAGTTTTTTTCGAGGTGGGAATCTTCGTGCGGCTTGCTGCTCTTCGGTTTTCGGTGGCTTGGGTCACGACGAACCGAGTCAAGCAGTCATTTTTAGACGCCGGTTGGAAACAATTGTTATTTTTACCTGTTAAGGGGATTTTTCTGACCGGGTCATTTAAACAGTTTCAGTCTTTAGTAGTGCCTCATCTTTTCGTAAGTGTTGGTGTCTGAAGCTCCCCTTTGTGGGATTTGAGTGCTGCTTTGCACGGTGAGTTGAGTTTTTTTGTGCATTTTTTTGTCTCTGTGAACGCCAGCATTTTGTGACGCACGTGGGCAGATTTTTAATTCCCTTTTTAATATCTTCCAGAAGCCCACTTGCTCAACTGAAAGCCGTCTAGCGTTAAGCAACTGGCTACCTCCCACACAGGTAAATTATTGTTTTTTAATTCTGATTTCTCTTTATCCGTGATGGTTGATTTTGATCACCGAGTTATAATGCTCGTCCATTTAGAATTACGTGTGGAACCTTGAATATGTGTTCTATTACTACCGTTGGGTCACTGACTACCGTTGGGGTTACTACTAACGTTGGGTCAAAGACTACCGTTGGTTTTACTTCTACTGTGAGGTCTATTGCTACCGTCGAGTTGTTCTTAGTTATCTACGAGCATCGTTTGCGACAGAGTGTTCCTTGGCTATGCCTATCTAGCGTATCATCAGTATAGATCCTTGCAGTCCTTCGCCTGTCAAGGAAGTCTACTTCCTACCGTGAGCAGTTCTTTCTGGAAGCTCCCTGAGCAGTTACTCATCGGCCAAGTGAGCAATTTCCATTTTTTTTCATTCATCTATGTTGCGGCAAATTTGTGTAATTAACTACGATCTCTAACTATTATTTTCTTGGCATTGTTTTTGAACAAAGAATAACTTTTTAATCTCTTTCTCCTTAATTATGGCAACATTTAGTTATTCAAATTTTCTTTTGAACGAACTTTGAATTTTTGGGCAATCTTGTCGAGCCTAAAATACTAGATTTTATTTAATTTAATTCTGAAATTTTCTTTTAAATGAACTTTGAATTTTTGGACAACTTGTTAAGCCAAAAATACTTGATTTTATTTAATCAAATTCTAAAATTCAGATAGATCCGCTGATCTAGAGTAAATCAGATTTTGGATCTATTTTTTTGAAATGTTAATTGGCTGACGCAATAACGTTGTAGGTCAAACTAGTTTATTATTTTTCTTAATTTTCACGATTTCTGGCTTACGTTGGATAACCGTAGATCAGATCACTACTAGTTTCCTAGTGGACTTTGCGTTATTTATTTTTATTTGCTTTTTTTATTGCGGCCTTTGATATTTTCTTTACTCGAACAGATTGTTTATTATCTTTGTCCTACTGGTAACTTGACCGTGGAGTAAATTGCCATATGTTAAGGTCTGTGATTAATCGGTGACTATAATAACGCCAGGTCTAACTAGTTTCTTTTATATATCGTTTTTTTCGGCAGTTATCAACATAATTTAACTGAACCAAATAACCTTACTTAGTTAGTTATACGGCTTATGTGACGGATCATGATTCGAGTTCCGTGAATTAGTCTATAATTAGGTGATTACTTGAGCTAATTGAACTTACATATAACGTGAAGTTTTTTGCGGTATCGCTGGCTTTCGACATATTCTACTGACATCCTTTTTATTAAGCGATCGTCATCAATTGCAATTAAATATTTCGGAATCTGTTTAGAGTAAGTCTGTGAATTATTTCACCGAGTAAATCCTACCTTTAAGAATACAGTGTAACCATAAGAATTGACTAATAAAATTTTCTTCAACTTAATTTTTTCTCCCTCCTGACCAGCTGTGATATTTTATTATAAAACCAATCGTTTGTTTGTTTATTTACCTGTTTTATTTAATTGATTTTTTTTAATTGTGACTCTGAAGGGAAGGCTCATTACAGTAAGTATCTATTTCTTTTATTATTTTGCGCTCAATAATTGAATCATTCTTGGTCTGATTAATATTCGAGTGTTGGTTCATCGTTTACTTTAGTTATTTTTGACTAATTTTTGAGTATTTGTTCCCATCGACATTAGGTTTTGGTTAATTTGAGTACTCGCTTTATACCGACCTTGATTTTTGATTAATTTCTGGGTTATTATTTTTCCGTTACTATTACTGATAAATTGCCGGAATATATATCTAATCCAATTTTCTAACTTATTTTTATTGTTTTATTGATCGATTTTCCTGATAGAAATAAATAACGAATTTTTGATATTCATTTTTTTTGTCGCGAAGTTTAAGCTAAAACGATTTTCAACGTTGGGGTAATTCTCGCTTGTGCTGTCTAAAAGCCCATGGCACCTTAAATAAATCAACCCTCACCCTACTCTCCGGCATTTGAGCTAGGGCCTAATTTATACGCTCGGCGACAGCTCGTTTTAGCCTACGCATTGACATACTTTATTTCTTTATTTCATTCAATATCTAATTTTAAATTCTGAAAATTAAATTTTTTCTTTCGATTTGAGATTATTTACTCCCAGTTCCTTCTAAGCTGGAGTGAAGGTTTGCTCCCATTAGAAGGACAAAAAGAGCGTAATAAATGTTTGGCGTCGTTTCGCGTTTGTAAGCGCTACATCAAAATTGCCTTTCCTTGCAAATACTGCTGTATAATCACAGCCAGTGAGTGCGTGAAATGTTGGTAACGCATTTGAAAGATCCTTTCCCAACTGATCGAAAACTTTATTCATACTGACGTAGTGTGTTGTGTTTTGGACATAGCATGTGAATCGGTGCTCTTCACGTCTGCAGCACTCTTTTGCGGTTCGCCATCCTTAATAGAAGGTGAAACATATTTATCAAAAACTAGATCACTTCAATTCAATTTCAATTCAAGGCGAAGAACAATAAAGCCCGCAGACTTCATGAGGGCACTCAGAAACGGCAATTTTAAAATAGCATTAGTTCAAAATTTCGTAGAATACTAAACAACTAATCATTTGGCTGATATTTTCGGAAGCAAAATTATACGTTTAAATTGTGAAGACATCTGCTACACATTTCGAAACGCAGATCGACATGTCATTAGGGAGGTGGATGACACGATGTATTGTAAACATGAAGAAGCCGATACTAGGAGCATTTTTCATGACCATAAAATGCCCGATAGTTTTAACATTATAATCAGAACTAGTGACACTAGGGAATATGGAGCATTTGTTCACAAATTTTTCAATATGGTTTGAATTAGGATTGGCATGTAAAACCACAACACACTACGTCAGTTTGAACAAAGTTTTTGATCAGTTGGGAAAGAACCTTTCAAATGCGTTACCAGCATTACCTGCACTCACTAGCTGTGATTATACAGCAGCATTTGCAAGTAAAGGCAAAATTTTCATTGTCGGAAATCAATTCTTACGCGACAAAAATATTCGGCACAATAGGCTCTACCGAAATTTTATCAGATGAGCAAATAAGGTGTCTAGAAAAATTTGTCTGTAAAATGTATCGTAAACCAAATTCTATGGATATAATTGAGGCACACTTTGAAAATTTTGTAGAAAATTGTAAACCAAAATACGGCAGATGTAGCCCATTAGACAAAATAAAAAAAATTGACGACATTTTATTACCTCCCTGTCAAGATACTCTTAGATGTAAGATTAAGAGTGTAAATCAGGTATGTGCTGGGTGGAAAAATGCAACAGAATGTGAATCCTCATTTTATAAACCTGAAACGAATGGTTGGAGGTTGATCGACAGTACTTTAAAGCTGCAATGGTTTGAAGGGCCGCAAACCTACGAGAGAACCTGCAGATATACAATCAGAAGATGAAGACGAAGGAGAAGAAATGTTTGAAGATTCTAGTGATGAAGAAGCCAACCTAGATGATTAAAGATATTTGTTATAATTTTTTTATATGTACTTTCTCGTGTTAGATACAATAATAATGTATATTTCTAGGGTTTGTCCTATATTTGTTAAGTTTTTTACATATCTTATTCTATTCCTAGAGTTGACATATTATTATTATAAATTATGTTAGAATCTTATGTATTATTTATATTGATATTTGTGGAACCTGCCTATATGCAGCTTTTTTTCATTAAAAGATTTTAAAACATCATTTTTCTATTTGTATAACTATTGTGATTAAATAAAAGCTAATTAGAAAATAAACTGATTACTAGACAGTCCTTTATTTTCAAAGCAAAGCTTTAATAATTATGTTGAGCGGGCCGCCATGTCTCCCTTTATCGTCCTGCCACTTAAGCGCTAAAAAGAGATGTAAGTATTATCTTCAAAGGCATCTGCTGACGAAACGGGACCGTCTGCCTAAATTTTCTTTTTAAATATTAAATAAGCATAATTTACACTAGACTTTGAAGCAAAAATTATTCTGGTACTCGATCACGCGGTCGCGCCTGATTTTCTATGGCGTCTGCCAAAAAAGTGCTACCACCTACGTCGTCTGCCGTAGTGGCAGTTAAAATAAGTTATGTTTCCGCAAATTTTACCGTTAGTCTTAGCCTGGTACTAATAACGAGATTACACACTTTTTTTAAATTTTTTTATTATTTTTGCTGATTAAGGTAACCAGTTACAAACGGCAGATGGGTAGTTTTGATGTTTATATATAAAAGCATATTTAATTCTATATTTAACCTTTGGTACCTTATCACGCGGTTTTTTCTACGCCAGCTCTTAGTCTATAACAGTACGTTAACATTCCAGAACTAGAAGAATGAAATCAGAAAAGAAAAGTTATGCCTTGCCAGTTTCCTTAAAAACCGATTTCTGCACACTGCAGTTGATGAAAACATCTCAGACACATTCAACATTAATGCGGACGTGTCTCAGGGCGCAATACTTTCACCAACTCTGTTCCTCATCTATATTAATGACCTGCTGACCGAAACGAATAATCCTCTTTACAGTTTTGCAGATGACAGTACCCTTGTCTCCCAATTTAGATCAGAAAAACCTATACCAGCGACCGAGACTTATCACCACAGACAGGACCAGATTACAGCAATTAGTCAAGACCTGGAGAAAGTTTAAACTTGGGGCGACAAGCAAGCAAAGACCCAAGCAGCCACATTTACCAGAGGGCCAATACGGCGGGCCCTGACATCATTATGACATGATCGACCATTCCTTCATCCTCGTCAATCGAACTGCTGGGTTTCTCAGTCAACAGCAATTTGTCCTGGCATGACCACGTTGCTAACATCGCAAAATCAGCCTCCCAGAATTGGTGCGCTATTTCGCAATAAAAAACAAAGATGCAACAAAGTTATTCTGGAACGCTTCTAGTATTTTGGCAAAGGAGCCTTCATCTAAAAAACGTAAAATTAAAGAAAGTGCATTTTATTAGTTAATTTTATTAAATAAAGATGAGTGTGTTGCTTCAACTTCTGTTAGTTTTAATAGCACATGGTTACCTTTGCTAAAAACTGAAGTTGATAAGGGACACTTAAAAATTAACTAATCCTTTCAACAAAAATCATTAAATTTTTCCTAAGCGAATAACACCAAATTATAGATATATAAAACTTCAAAAACAAATTAATTTATCAAATAACACCTCATTATCACACTAAATACCAGTTAACCAGTAATTAAATATGGCATTATAATTGTCATCTTGTCAAAGTCAGTTCAAAGCCTGACAATCTGCAAGAGCTTTTTACTGTTTTATTGTATTTGCTAACCATTTTCATTTTTAGTTTTTTGCATTTCTTGAAAACGATAGCCGACTTGCTATCGAATCGATGATATATAGGTACACATTTCATTAGGGTCACTAAACTTGCACTTGTGCAGTTTACATCCTGGAGCCTGGGCCGAAGAGGCTCTATCACAATTCAAACCAAGTTTAATCATTTGTGGAGCCAAAGGCAATCAATTCCAAGGTAAAAATAAAAAACTGTATACACTTCAACACATGCTATTGTTCTACAAAGCGCAAATAAGACCGTGCTTGGAATATTACTCACATATCTAGGTTGCTGCACCAAAGCACACCCTAAAGCTGCTGGATTCAGAAGAGAGCTGTGCGTCTTGTGGGCGACACGGAGTTGACCCGGAATCTGGATAGTCTGGAACACCGCAGGTATGTGTTTTACAGATACTTTCACGGCAGTTGTTCTCAGGATTTGGCTCGCCTCATCCCGCCCTTGGCAACGCCTGTCAGACAGTTACGACAGACAGCAAGATGCACCAGTTCGTCGTACAACTGGAAACACCTAGAACGTCGCTTTACAAGAACTCCTTTGTCTGGCGCACCGTATCACTGTGGAACTCACTCCCAGGACATCTGTTTCCCCCTACACCACCTACAACTATTCAAGAACTGTGTCAACCAACATCTTCGCGCACACACCGCACGTCGAGCGCCATAGTATCTCCCTTTCGTGTGTGTGCCACTACCATAAAAAAAGCCTTTACTTATATTTACAGCGATAATTACACACGTGCATCACACAGTCGTTAACGTGATAGCCATATGCGTTCATAGCGTCGGCTTGTAAACAATGATGCCTAAGAGCACCATTACATGATAAGTTCTTTATATAGGGATGACTGAAAAATTGCTGTTTCCCAAATATCTAAATAACACCACCAAACAACATCGAACTCTAGCGCTATCAACAGCAATTTATATTTGATTTCGGTAATGAAGTATTTGCGATATGGTCGAGTCGTCCTAAAGGTACATAATTATTACCTTTTTGTTCTTTGACTGAAATACGTAAATGAATAAATATGAAGAAATACCTTAGAATCACCTGGGATCCTTTGTATTTTAATAGTATATTAACACATATTACAGGATTATATCTTTAGGTTTTGTTAATTATATACTATAACTTGTTAATTACATTTTATTCTCACGTACACAAGCCTTAATTCTCTTAATAAGAGATTTAATAAATGGAAAGGCACCCAATACATCATACTTCTGACAGTGACGACTGATGTGTTTTATCGACTAATGCTATTCAGTTCATGATACAATAAACGTAAGGTATGATATCGCGCAGGCGACGATTCGCCTGTGACGTCATTGCGTGCGTTGTTTGGCGCCGCGCGCCGGCCGGCATTTACAACATGAACGAACGTGTGCTTTCCATTTGAGATTCGTATGTTTTATATTTAAATTTTGTTGGCATTACTGTTCCTTAGACGGTGTTTGTTGGTATTTTTAATTAAAAAACGTTTAATAATGAGGTGTGCTGTGGACGGATGTAAGGTGGATAAAACCAAGGCAAAAACTTTGATAGGAATATAAGGTGTTTCACTTTTCCCAAAGACAAAATATGTGTAGTAAATGGGTTCACCTGTGTTTTCGTAAGGATAAATTTAATAAAACTTCTGCACGTATTTGCTCAAAACATTTTGAGGAAGATGACTATGTACAGGGTGGCCCGTTTAAGACGGACCTCTACCTTATCTCGAAGACTACGATGGTTGCAAAAAAAAATTAAATACAAAAGTTGTTCCTAGTAAAACGATCTTTACTTTTTTGTATTTTTTTAATCGTTCCTTTTTTATATACAGGGTGGTCAAAGAAAGTTACACTTTTTTAAATGAAACACCCTATATTTTATTACATTTTTGGATTCTACTTAAAATTCTAAGCATATTAAATTTGATGTATGATGTTCTGGAGTTAGTAGTTTCACAGCTATAAACAGTTGAAAATCGGTACTTTGGCTTCTTTTCACATTGGTAGCAGGAAGACCATTAAAGATGAAGTAAAATTAATGCCACATTCCTATCTTAACTTTCCAAGAGCTATCTGATGGTGCTAACTGATGGTACCTACCGAAGTACCAGATTTGGTACCCATGGTACCACCTGCCAATAGTACCTACCGAGGTACCAGATTTGGTACCCAGAGTACCACCTGCCAGTGGTACCTACGGAGGTACCAGATTTGGTACCCATGGTACCACCTGCCAATTAGTACCGTCAGATAGCTCTTGAAAAGTTAAGATAGGAATGTGAAATTAATTGTACTCCATCTCTAATGGTCCTGCTACCATCAGGATTTCATAAATTTAACATTTTCTGAAAAAAGAAAGATGACTAAAATTATTATTTAAGAAAAAATATTATGATCGATTTCCTTTTTTTTGCTCTCGATTGGCCAATACTCAAACGTTTTTTAGATAAAAGTAAAAGTTTATTACGTTCTTCAAAAGATGCTGTTTTTAATACAACTATTTTGATCCATTCATCATAAAAGTTATGTTGAATATTAGTTTTTTTTTATTAAATAAATAGTATTAATATGTAATAATTAGTTTTTAATTTCACCCAGGACACAAATTTTCTTAATAAATAGAGAAAATAGGTAAAACATAATGATTATGTGCCTATAAACGTATGCATTTCAATAGCAGCTAATCACGCAATGACGTCACTGCGCGGAGCGAACGAATTTGAGACGGCTAGGTATCATACCTTTCGTTTATTGTATCATGTATTCAGTTCATACGGTCCATTTGGACCCATCTGCCTCATTTGACAGATCACAAAAAGCAAGTTGTTTTGAAACAGAATATGCGTTTGAGCTCTAGGAAATATCAATAGGAATATTATTTCAGGAGCGTAGTAAAGAAGATCTATCGTACAAAAAGTACAAAGCACAGGGTTATTGGTATAAGGAATTTAATGACCCGTTCGATTTTGTATAATACTAGTTTTACTCTTGTAATCAATTGGTCACTACTCTGTCATTCACGAGCACTTCAAGGTAAAAATACCATAATTTTATGATATTTTTTCATAAATGTTAGTCCAAGCTAGTACTACTCGAAAGAATAACTTTGTTGCATCTTTTTTACGTAAAATGTAATGTGCGGTACCGAGAATCATACTATCGCGTAAGGTAAAAGCATAATTTTAGATGATATATAAGTGTACTTTCATAACGGATCGACTTTAAGATGTATTGTAAAAGCGAAGAAATTACTAAAAAATTGTAGTGAACCGTGTCCCATAGTTAATATTCCTACTTTGAAGCCATATAAAGAAACAAAAGTTTAAGACTTAAAATAGTTATGCGTGGCCTGTTGATTTATTTGGGTCTATTTACATGTTACTCCATGGGAAGGAATGTTATCACAAAGCTATTTGGGAGAAATGCCCTGTAGTGAGTCTAAATATTTTACTAATATTTAACTTGAACCGATTTAAGTCTGCTACTAGAAGATTTATATATTGTAACCGAAAACTTTTAGTTACCTTTTTCATTTTATTTAAGTTGATTAAAATATAAATTTTTTAACGTTACATGTTGTCAAAATAAATGAGCAAATAATATCTTTTTTCGCTTGAAATCAATACTTAATTTTTCATTTATTATGTAATTGAAAATTAATATATGTATTAAAAAAGTAATAAGCATAGATATTAATAGAATAATATGAATGTGTACACTTTATGAAATTGTAACGAAGTAAGTATATTTTAGAACATGGAATACACTGTAGGTTTTAGCTTTCTTAATATACGAGTTATAGACGGCATGGCTTAAAGCCATGGGTTCAGGTTTTATAAAGAATTCCTTCGCGAAAAGCCGGAAAGTCGTTTTTTGCTGGATTTTCTTCAGTTCTCGCGTAGTGCCGGTAGAACGCTGCATCACCTGCCGTGATTCTGTGATTCGTGTGCCGCGAGGACCCACTCTCTCTCTCTCTTTTCTTTTCTGCGTTGTATTGATATAAATAGTTTTGGAACTGTTTAGGTGTAAGCATAGCTTACCCATGCTAATTTAAATAAGGATACCTCCGGTAGAGATATTATTTACTATTGTGGATCGATTAATGCTCATATTTTTTTCCATATATTTCCCTATTCTTACAATTTAATATATTGGTATCGTGGTAAATTACAAGCATTGTCGTTCCGACTGATTAACTATCTGGTTATAATATTTTTGCATAATGGTATTCACAAACTGATTCGCTAAGGTCTATTTATGTACAACTGTGGACACGTATACCATGGCAGACGCGCACAAAGTTTAAAAGCAATAGACAGAAAATTAATAACTCCTAATTGCTAATATGCTGTGACGTTAGGTACCTTATGCATTACGTTTTTTATTAATTTGTTGGAATTGATTACGGATTTTTAGTAATAATTTGTTCTGTTTTTTTTTGACTACTGATATGATCTAGTTCTATATTTGTGAGCATATATCAAGATATTTGTTTTCAATTATTAAGCACTTTTAATATTTTTTTATTTGTTTATTGAAAGAAACATGACAACAGTTCAATTATTATTGTTGTCAGGCATAACGAGCATCCAATAAACTTAAACCTGCATGAAGGTACTGTCTTTTATTTGCTCTGATATACCTCAACCAGACAAATGTAGTTGAGAGTCGTTTGATTTTGAGTTGCCCTTAAGGTTTCTCAAGACCGAGGACCTTACAGTGTAGGTCTGCGGATTTAGTTTTTTCAAATTAGTGGCTTACAAAACACAATAATTGACCCAGTCCCACGCCGCCGAGCAGTCAGAGTACCTGTTGCGCTGGCCGCATCCTCAAGGGTAAATAACATCTTATTTATTTTATTTTGCTAACTTATTTAACCCTCGGATACGCGCGCCAGGTTTTAAAACATAGTTACTCGAGTGGCGTCTGAGATACCCGAACTTGTTGTTGTATGTGTTATTTAATTTTGTTCTAATGAATCATGGTGTGAACACGTTTATTTTTAGCTACGTCAAAAATTACAAAATGAAAATCTTATTTCATAGATATTCTGGCTAACATACCTAAAAATAATTACTTAAAAAACAGCAAACTTAAAAGTAATGCACTTAAAAAAGTAACTTAAATATTAATGAAATATTGATATATAAATATGGCTAAATGGGGATAATAATTAGTGTGTATTTTTACAAACATAATCAGAATGCTCTAAACAAATGTATTTATCGCAAACCCTACATGTATATTTGGACAAACGATTTTTGTTTCTTTCACAAAAGTAGCATCTTTTTTACATTACCCGATGGTTCTGTTGTATCTACCTTATTTTTTTTGGTTTCAGGCTCAACGTTTTGTTCTCTATTTGCTATTATTTGCAATTATGGAAGTCTGTTCCCTAAGTTCCTTTGGCAAACAAGGTATATTTGAGCGATTATGTATATGCTCTTTTGTCAGTTCTAAAGCGAGAGATTTTATAGTCTTCTTTTTTCTAGTCCGGCCTTCTGGTTTCCTTTGTAAACAATATGCGCATTGATTGCCCCGAAATCTAACATCATGTAGAATAACACCATAGGCTGACGGTTAGTATTTCTGGAAATAGGATACGTTACACACAATTTGTCTACAACGTCAACTCCAGATTTTGTATCATTATAAAATGTTATTATCTCAGGTTTATTTTGATCATCAGTTGTAGGAACTATCACTGCATCATGATGCATGCTAGGCAGCAAAATAAAAATTTTTGTTTCTTTGGGATATATGAAACTTGTGTTAAGTTCTCTTGGAAGGCAAACTTTGATGTAAACTGCTCTCGGCCTCAAAATGATACAAAACTTGGTGGTAGTTGACGCTTATTTTTCCTTACAGTTCCAACGTAAGCCAGCTTGTAATTTTTTAGAATGTCGTTCATGGCTTGTGAGCCAGTTATCCCCGGTTATATTTCGTCCACTACCCCGTATTGATGCACATAATCTTTTTACCACAGAACCGTTACCGTTGTCAACTTTATAAGGGCCAGCCGGCTGCGTTCTTAAGTATATTTCGAAATTCAAAGTATAGAACATCTTTGAATCTACAAAGACCTTTATGCCATATTTAGAAGGCTTACTAGATATATATTGGCGAAACGAGCACTTTCCCCTGAAAGTTGGCAGTATTTCGCCGATAGTAACATACTCGCCTACAGAGTAATTATTTTGACAGTGTCGAAAAGCACCTCATATAAGTCTCTGATAGGTGCAAGTATATTCGTTGCTTTTCTCTCATTCCGGGTTTCTCTATCGTCAAATCTTATAGCCTCTAGAAGAAAGTGAAATCTCTTTCGCGACATAGTTAGCCGAAAAATCTCAACCCCTGATCCATCGGTAGCACATAAGTCTTCTATATTAATCCTGCTATTTCTGTGATATCCGGCCATATACAACAGATCTATGAAAGCTTTTAGTTCCGCTAAATCTGTGGTCTTACAATCAATCTCTCTCTGCTGTATTCTTATAAATTTGTTGGTATTCTCAACAATAAGATCAAGTATAGCTTCATCAAAAAATGCATACCAACACTGCGAAGCAGATTTTGCATTTTTTGCCATACCTTTTACATCAGGTAAATGACTTACAATATTGTGAGATCGTGTTCTTACATTGGTAGGACGCAAGGCCAATCGCCATTTTGTTGTCTTGTATTTTCCATAGACACTTTTAGTCCTGATATTTAGTTCATTGTCATCATTATTAATTTCTTCATTATCTGAATTTTCAACTTGCAGTTCCTCCTGGTCAGCCAATGCATGGTTCGTATCTACATCTACCTCTTCAATATCTGAATCTGGAATTTCTAGCTGCTCGTCTACATAATCTGATTCGCCTTCAGAGCTGTCATTGGCCTCAGAAAGTTCATCATCGGATTCAAAAGCCAGTTGGCGTAAATACTCTGCACCTTCTTCTACTGAAGAATCAAATTTTCTTTTTCGGTCCATCTAAAAATTAAACAAATACAATGATATTTTAGGAATAATATTAGTAAAGAAGCCGATAGGATTCGACTTTTTTGCAAAAAAGTAGCGTCTCATTTTATTTATCCTTATTAATTTCCTCACGGACACACCTTATTTTATAGATCCGTTCCAATCCACCGAAAAACCCCATTCGTATAGTGATTAAGGCGTATTTTGTTTTGTTTACTGCACACCTTCCTAAAAGAATGACTTTAGGCTGGATTGGAACAAATTTTTATTTCGTACGCATTGCGTAAATATGTATACAAGACCTCTGAACATCGACCTATAAGTTTAAAAGGTTCCAACAAAACTGTCGTTTCTCATCGGCCTGTTATTCTCTTGATTCTTATTGCTGAAACTCACCTTATATAAAAAACATTATTCTATCCAGATTGTTGCACTAAGTCGCGCGGCATCTAAGAGACTCAAGGATCAAAATTTCGTGCCTTATAACTCGGTGTATGATCGCAGACTGGTGCGGCCGCTGGTGACAGATTCTTAAGTAGTGGGAGGAAGGTACATGGCTGCGCACACCCGAATTCAAACATTTCGAAAATATATGAGAGCCGGTAGTTTCCGCGCGAGTAGCGGAGAGATAAAAGGGTTTCGCGCAACAATATATGTGTCACAAATCAGATCTAGCTGAAGTTGAAAATTGAATAAAAAAAATTGTATGCTTTTAGACCCACTGTCACATTTGTACACCATTATAAACGTATCTGTATAGGCCTAGTGTCGGGTTAGTATGATCATAGGTGTGTTATTAGAACCACTGCCAGAGTACAAAATAATATCTAGTAGACCCACTCAGCAAAAATCGTTTGATGTGTTTGCATCAAACGCAAAAGCCGCAGCACGGTAAAAAATACTCTACCTGCAGCAGCGAGCAGTCTGTGGGGAGAGATTCAAAAAGTATTCGCTGATGCGCTTTCCTCGGTTATTCCTTGAATAACGCGACGCGAAAGTACACAAATTCAAAGGCGTTTGCACACTCTGTCCCTCGGTGGCCACCAGTGGCCACGAACCAGATTGATCCGGATTCGCCCCGTCGCGTCGCCAAGCGCTGTCGGCAAAATTGAAAATTTCTCTGCAGTGAACCTACCGCATACTTATTGATACCGTGCCACTGCCACAAATACACGACATCAACCAAAAATACCGAAAAGCCCGAAGCTTCGCATAGTATATCATATAATGGTTTTCGAATCGGTGCATCGAACAGTTCTTATTATTATACTAGGTAAGTAAATAGTATAATAAGCTATTTCCCGTTAATAATTTGTAATACACTATCCCATAATATTGTTCTTATCTAATTTCTGGTATGCCGTATATATTATTATATACGTCACTGGGGTTTACGGCCTGTCAAAAAATCTGGGAATAGGGGCAATGCAATTGCATTTGTGTGACGTAAAGAAAGTGTTAACGAATCATGCACTAAAATTAAAAAAATAACACACCAGCATGCGCTATTCTGAAATCACCATATAATTTTTAAATTTTGTATCAAAGAGTCGTTTTAGGCTATTAAAAAGCCGTTAATCCAAACTTCAGACGAACTGGTTAAAAATAATAAATTTCGTCATTTTGTATCCGCAATTTTGATTTCTGATCTGGAAAAAAGTGAAATATATTGTCACCGGAGCCAGATATTCAAATAAATCATACATTTAGAAGTGGTTCATAATTGGCTTACAATATTTGACCACACACACATGCATACATTATGGTAATTTTAAATGGCTTGTAAAGAGAAAATAAAATTGAGGGAGTTTGCTAGTACTCGGGACACTGATGTGTAAACATATGTCCTATATCGATATCATGGACATTAAAATGTAACACCGCCCTAGCGGCTAGATTTTTTGAAGCACCACTTGAGTCGTTGCATTCGCGGCCGTCCTTCGCGACCGTCCTGAACTCGCTTGCTCCTCAATGCGCATGGATTATGATGTCACATCGGTTTACACATTTCCGTCCCAACATTTTCGTCTCATTTGCCGAGATTTACTCTCATGCCGCCGCATCAAAAATGAAAATTGACCACTACTTAAGAGCTGTCTTAAAATAAAAATGAATATTACAAGACTGTTTATGTCCTTACCAAATTTGAAGAATATTCTCGACCACAGACGGATCCATGTCAGAGTACTTCTGCTGCTGAATACCACATAAGTTTGGCTTATAAACTATGTTAGTACCGGGCACAAAATTTTCTGATTTTTGACCTTATATAGTTCTTTACGATCAGTGTCTCGTAAACCTTTTATTCTTTATTAAACCAATACTAGTGTTCCAGGAATATTTACCAAGTCTAAATTTTCCATGAGTTTATTAAAATTTACCTCTTTCAAGTTCCGATTCATATAATTTTTTACGGAGCATCTTATAAATCAGGACGCGTATTGGCATATTATACTATTATTCAGAGCAGCTCTCTTTTATCGGTCTGAAACGCAGTATATAATG
This sequence comes from Pissodes strobi, assembly GCA_016904865.1. NCBI lineage: Eukaryota > Metazoa > Arthropoda > Insecta > Coleoptera > Curculionidae > Pissodes > Pissodes strobi. Next base: position 143,727 of record MU184043.1, on the reverse strand, counting down.
GGTTAGTTTAGGTTAGTTTGGGCTAGTTTGGGTTAACCCATCTATCCGAAACTGACCCAAATTAACCCATTATATACTTCGTTTTAGACCGTTAAAACAGAGTCGTGTTCTGAATCGCGGTATATATTGTATTTTGAAATTACGCCTAATGAAAAGGCATATTTATTTATTTATTTATTTATTAATATTGTACAGGACTTTTCTTAAAGTATATACATTGTCAGTTAATACATAACAGTATAGGTAACAGTAATTCAGAAGAAAATATGAAGACTTACAACTTAACACTGTATATATGTGGATTACATAAATTCTTGCAGGGAATAAAAACAATTTTGAACCAAATAACTATGCATAGTTTTTTTAAATTTCCTGGTTGACACTATTTCTCTCATGCTAACAGGTATCTTATTGTAGACATAGCTACAAAAACATTTAGGACTCTTTTTAAAAGTGGAGAGGTTGTAGTTTTGAATATCAATGTTCGAGATTTGTCTAGTTTGATAGGTATGCACGGTACTAACAACTGGAAATTTCTGTGGGTAATTTTTAACAAACATCGCACTTTCCAATAGCAAAATACTATAAGCTGTTAGTAGGTTGTTACTCCTGAATAGTTCCCGACAAGATTCTAAGGGACTCAATGAAAAGATTTTGTGGAGAATTCTCTTTTGTAGGATAAAATATTCGATTTGTTTCAGTTGATTGACCCCAAAATAGAATCATATATTTTATGTGACTATATGCTAAAGCAAAATAAACATTGAGTAATTGTTTTTTAGACATACTAGGCTTTAAATTAACTATTGCAAAATAAGTTGCGTTCAGCTTTCCAGCTATATAATCAATATTGACTATCCACATAGAGACCCAAAAATTTGCAACTATCCACCTTATTTATAGCAAGATTATTCATAGTAAGAGCAAATTCAGTAAATACCGTATATTGAGTCTTTGATTCATTAACTATTCATTTGTTTCCAGAGGACCATTCATAAAATTTCTGTAAGAAAAGGTTCTCATTGTGAATTGCCGTTTGCAAAGAAGAGCATGAAATTATTATTGTCGAGTCATCAGCATATAACACAATCTCATATTTGTTTTCAGGGGTAAAAAAACTCTCTAAGAACTGGACAACATCGTTCATAAAGAGAATGAGGTATCAACACAATCAAAAGCTCAGGTTAGATCGAAGTAAAGAGCTATAACATAGTTATTGGAGTCAATGGATTCATAGATTGCTTGTGTAAACTCAAACCCTGCAGTGTTAGTGGAAAGGTCATTTCGGAAGCCATGCTACGCTCTAGAATTATCGTATTATGATCTATGAACTTTCTCATTCGTTTCACTAGAATCTTCTCAAATATTTTTGAAAAGGACTACAGGCTGGTAATAGATCTGTAGTTCTGGACTTTATTTACCTTGCCCTTTTTAAAAAGAGGTATAACATATCCAAACTTCAACCTATCAGGGAAACATGCTGCAGTTAGAAAAAGATTAAATAAGTAGCATAGAGGGAACTTTAGATACTCCCATAAAGAAAGTAGAACAGATATTGGAACATCCTCATTGCTACAGCAGGCATTTTTTTTTAAAGATTTCTTGGCTTGAAAAATTCCACCAATTTGTATATCGGGCACATAAATGGAGGCCAAGGTAAAATCCGAGGCAGTGCAATTGACCGACGTCTTATGCAATAGTATTGAGTCAATACTCCCAGCAAAAAAATTGCAGAAGGTATTTGCTATCTGCAGTGGATCAGAGATTAAATCACCATGAGTTGGATGAACAATAGACTGAGGCAGGTTATTTGTCGTTTTATTCTCCCTGTTCAAGTTACTGTTCACGACATGCCATATTGCTTTCGACATATAAGCCGAGTCATGAATTTTGGTCTGAAAGAAATCTTTATTGTCATCTGCACTTTATATTGGAACAGCTTTTTTGCTTCCCGATACTGCTCGTGGAGTACGGGTGAATTGATTTGCCTTGACAACCAAAAAAGATCCTTAAGTTCCTCACTGTCCCTAACAATACCCTGTCTTATCCACTTCTGCGACCTATGAGCAGCAACTTTAATTTTTCTGACCGGACATGTGAGGTCAAAATGATATATAAAATTTTCCTGAAAATAGTTCCATGCGTCGTTAACATCTCTGATTTGATACAAAGTATACAAATCATTCCGTCCAAAATAAAATTTTAGGTTTACAATGTTATCCTCATTAAAATTTCGTTTATAAGCAAACATATCTTGAATGTGCGATTGCTCCGCATAGTCTGCTATACTGAAAACCTGAGTCAAGTGGTCAGATATGTTGTGCTGAAAATTTGATCCCGAAACAAAAATAGGTTTGTTGGAAAACATATAGTCCAATTGAGAAGGTTTATCAGCTCCCCTAATTCTGGTGGGCTCACTTGGTAAACTCGATATGAGAGAGAAACCGTTAACAAGATCAAGAAAATCACGCTTAAAATGGGAGTTTACCAGATTATCAACATTAAAGTCACCACACAATATCATTATTTGGTAATTATTTTGTATAAAGCACAGAAATTCATTAAAATGCTTAATAAAAATATGAAAATCTGTTGCACCTGTTAGCGCAGATGACCTGTAAATAGTTGCCAAGACAATCTTTTTCCTATTTAAGGTAATTTCAGTAGCAGCGCATTCAAAATACAATTCTCGGTTAAACCTATCAGTATTAATTACTTTAAGCTTACGACTAGAGCTCTCTCTTAGAAAGATGGCGACACCACCATGCATGTGATCAGTTCTGCAAAACGAGATTAATAATTGATACTTAGGAATTTTAATACATTGTAACTTTGCCCTTTCGCACCAATGCTCCGTAACACAAAAGAACTCCGGGCAAAATTTATTCAGTAATAATTCGATTTGGCTAATTTTATTACAAAGATTTCAAGAAGTTATATGAATTCCAAAAACCCTATTTGCAGCACTGGTCACATTATTCACAACATTTAAAACTTTATCTTCCATTACTGGACGCTGAGCCACTCCTGTTGCCCTGAAAAATTTCGACGTGGTCTAAACTCAAAGGGGCGGTTCACCACATTATTGGTCCAGAACTTTCAAACATTTAACTAGTCAAAAACGTTTTCCACGGCTCCTATCTTAAAAGACTTTATTCCATGTTTACAGCTTAACTGGAAAACTGCAATATCACCATCAGAAGTAATGTCAGTTTTGCTCATTACATAGTTCTTAATATTTTCCGGTGAAACCTCCTTCTGCCCATTCTCAGAGTTGATATATTGTGCAACCCTTCCTATATACGGCGACCTCCTTTGCGATACAGGCACTCCAGATAAGTCGGAACTTGGTTCCGCTGTTCCCCGACTAGCAGACAGCCTACTACTTATATTTGATGGCACTGTCATTTTAACTGCGGTAGTTTCGGGAATTTCATCTACGGCAGCATCAACACTAGACGCATCACCGGACTCAGGAACCACATAAGCTGAAGAACTTTGAATGTTTTTCTTTTTTAATATGTCCTGAGAATACTCCGAGACAGACTGTGATAGGGGAACATGTTGCTTTTTTGTTGTCAAAAATCTGACCAGATCCTTATTGGAGTCTATGATATTTTTAGCAATGCCCTGTAGTTTCAATTGCATGCTATTCCCAATATCTTCCAATGGCTTAGCAAGAAGTTTGACTACTTGCTCACCAACCGCATGATCGGCATGACCAATATTCCCTTCACTTTGTTGTAACACTCTCAGCCCTTTCAGATCCTCACTCTGCACATCAACTAAGCTCCTCAAAGCACTAGTTTCCTTCTGCAATTGCTCTTTTTCTGATCTAAGAGCGAGAATTTCATTTTCATTGTTTCTCTTGAGGTTCTCAAGGCTCTTGATACGAGTCGTTTTTTTGTTTCGGCCAATTTAGCATTAGCTGGGGATATGCTACTATTCTCGTTGCCTGGGGCATATAAATCATCACAGTCATTTGAGCATAGTATACTGCGAACTAGAGTACAGCTGCTCTGAATAATAGTACAATATGCCAATACGCAACCAGGACAGTTTTGAAATATATTCAGAAACTTATTATTTATTTCCCGATCTACTTGAGGTTGGCTCTATCACTAATTTTAAGCATATCTGATAGCAAAGTATATGTAAACTAGTAAGTTCACTCAGCGGTAAATCCTTTGATGTAATTCAGCCACATTCTTTTATATCAAGTGACAACTGGAGATGACCGATGCGCTGCGTAAGTGACCGATTGATTCGCGTGGCTTTCTCTAGTCAGAGATGTATTCAGGAGATTGTATGGACTCGTATCGAAAGACCTACTGAATGCCGGTCGAGTGAAAAATCAAGTGAAACTGAGCAAAGTTGTAAAAATATTTTCATAGAAGGAAATTGAAAAAAAAATTGCTATACGTTTGTCATTTTTAGGTGATACCACTGTTGCTATCTCAGAATCTAACAAGAATTTAACAACACTGCAAATCGATCTTGAAAAGGCACCAATAATGGCAACTTTCTAATTTAATCAAGTTTGTAGCTTTGACCGTTTCAAAGATATCAATAATAGTGGAATTACCTAAAATTTATTTAAAAATATATAATAATACTTCGGAATCTCATTTTTACTACACTTCTTTGGTTTCATGAAAGTGATTTTTCAAGGCCACGTTATGACATGGTTTATGTTTTCGTCTCGCGTTACGGCATTTTTGTATCGTTGATTGGACGACTAACCAAAACTAACCAAATCTATGAAAATTGATTGTACCGTATCGGCACCGGCACCGGTTCAAATGACTACAATAAGCTGAGACTAAGTGAAACTAACCAAAACTTGATTCGACGATTAACCAAAACTAACAAAATCTATTAAAATTTATTATAACGTGTCGTAACGGGTTCAAATTACTAAAATAAGTTGATACTAACTGAAACTAACCGAAAGTTGATTAGAGGACTAACCCAAACTAACCAAATCTATTAAAATTGATTATAACGTATCGGAACAGATTAAAATAA